>BDDA01000001.1:665968-676504 GCA_001662385.1 Chlamydomonas asymmetrica | reverse complement strand
GGGGAGGGGGACCGCCGAGCAGGACGACCCAGGAGGTGTGCGTTGCGTGCCCACCAGCTGATGCTCGCGTGCTTAACTTCCCCCCCTCTCACCGGCTGCACTGGCGCCGCGTACACGGCCGCGTGCGCGAGGCGCGACGAGACCAGGGCCACACGCACGTCCGGCCGCGCGCCGCCCGCCGCACCCACGCTGTCCACCAGCACCTCCGGGAGGTGGTACACGAACGCCTTGGCGAGGCTGTTGAGGTCTGCCGCTGACAGGATGCGCTCATAGAAGGTGGCGCGTGCGATGGCGCGGGTCTGCAGCAGCGCACCCGCCGCCCAGCCTGCAGAGGCAATCACCACCGCCGAATCCAGTGAATAACTCTTACCGCCAGTGACAACACACGGCAGCCCGGCGCGAATTCACCAGCATCAGGCGTTTGGCACCTGACCATGCAAACACAGCGGATGATAGGTGCTAACAGTCTGGGATGTACATTGACAACCACGCCCCGGGAAGTGGACAAGGAATGGATTATGGTACCGGTAATCGGACGACCTGATTGTTCATTGAGGTACGGTGATGAGGTCGTATGCGTGCAGGTCGGCGCTTGCGTTCAGGTCAGCCCTTTGAAGCATCAGTGCATCACCCCTACCCTACAGTGATGCCGCTGCGGTGATGCCGTGCTAGTGCCGACCGCATAGCCATGATGCCAGCGTCATGCTGAGCCTGCGAACCCGGATTCCTGGCATGACCATGCAGCGGGGCAAAGAAGCATGGGTTGCAGGGCGCACCTGTGAGCAGCTGCATGGAGGTCATCCACCACTGCTTGTCCCAGGGCACCGCCTCCAGCAGGCCAAACGTGAGCGTACCCACGAGCGCTCCGGAACCATTGCTGGCCAGTACTGGCAAGCACGCCAGCGCGCGCAGGCCCTTGTCCCGTACGAGCTTCTGCCAGTCCAGGGGCAGTGTCAGCATCTGCGCCTGCATGACCGAGCACCGCACCGTCCCATGCATGAGCCAAAGATGAGCGTGCACAGGCCGGGAAGCTGCGAGCGCGCATGGCGGACGTGACAGACCTGGACTTTGGGGTAGGCATGCACTAACGCACAGAGCATGCTTGCACTCGGATGCCTTGGCATGGTCGAACATGCAGGTGCAGCGGTGACGAGCAGTAGTGGGCGTAGTGCATGACAGCGTCAGAGATCCGTTTGATCGGCACCCGTATCTTCTCACACTGTCGTCATCACTTGTCTACACCATCGGTGCAGCTGCAGTAGCACGCGAGCTCGCCAGATCAGAAGTGCAATTCTCTGAGGCCAACGGTGATAGGCTCGCTACTGAACGCATCGCTGCACTTCAACTTGACCTAGCATCAAGCCATGCAAGTTGGTGCAGGCGCATGACCCAGATCGACACAGCCCCTCAATGAAGAAACGCATCTGGTCCCGCAGATTGGTTTCGTCAACGCCTTGTTCGTGAGCCGCCTGACCCTACTGGCCACTGCCTTATCAGCGCTGCACGCACCTGCTGGTTTGCTGTTGGGTCCAGTGTGGTGAGGAAAGGCTTTAGCGTGGCAGCCACCACCTCGATGGACGACTGAGACCCCACCACGGCAACGGCGTCGCTGACTCCATTCTGAACAAGCGCAGTCAGCAGCCCCCGTAGAAGTCACGCAAAACACACGCACAAACACTTTCAGGACTGGTGGTTCAACAAATACACCTGCAGACCAGGCTCCAACCTTGGCCACTCAATGACTGTGCTTGCACCGCCTATGTCAGACACCACGAAGGTTGACACAGCCCTGTGTAAAGTGTCCGCACCTCATACACTCCGGAGAAACCAGACATAAGGGAGTTTCCAGAGGAAGTCCGTGAAAGTGCCGCACGACCGCTAGCGCTGCGTGTCGCTGCTGTGCCGTGCGTGGATCCAGATGGCCGCACACAGTCACTTGTGTAGGCCGCGCCTGCAATTTGGAAACCAGGACAACATAACACGCTGACTGTAGCGATAGAAAGCTGCAGGTCGTTGGTGCAACCAGCGTCACGCGCACAAAGTGAACAATTACACAGCCTAACACAAGAATCGCACTCACACAACATGCTGCACCATCAAAAACAAACCTGAGTGCTGATAGTAGGCTCCATTTGTGGACATGGCTGTAAGGCAGGCATACGCCACAGGCAACCTCTGGCACATCACTGCCATAACGCGACTGACCTGCGAACAGGCGGCGAGGTCCCAGTGACATACGGCCATGTGAGCAAGGTATAGTCAGCAGGCCTGCACACAGCTATATCAGTGCGTTGTGCAGGTCCTTGCGTTGCGCTGGGCGTGCACATACCTGGGCGCGTTCGTTGGTCATGCTGAGCAACTCTTGCAATAGCGAGACCATTTGCATGACTCTGTCCTGCATATGCCCAGCTTCAGGAACCTGGACTGGACGCTTGAAGCTTGCATCGGGCACGCCCCGCAAGTCGCCATTCGAGCTGCGCGTTTTTGACTCCTGACGCGTGCTGCATGTCGCGGAAGGTGTCTGCGTGAGAGCGCTGCCACCCAGATGCGCAAGTGTGTTTCCAGATGGTGCATCAGAGCTGCCACGCAACGGTGCTGCTGTATGCTTTCTTGGCAGCTGCTGCGGCGCATCCACTGAGGCCTGCTGTGCTTTAGCGGTGACAGCCACTGCGCCCCGACTAGCTTGAGTATCGCCAGAGAAACAGCAGCCAAACAGCCCAGCCATCTGCAGGTAGAAACGGCAGCATGCGAGGATGGAAGTCCGTGGGTTGCACACGTGCTTGCAAGAATGTCCGCATGATATTCGCTGACTCAGGAAGTGTTGTTGAATGCAGGACGCGACAGTAGGCAGGACGACTGCGTGTCTAGTAGGCTGGGGTGTTGTCAGTGTTTAGTCCCTATGGTGCATGCGGCCACTTGACCCCAGAGCCTTGACCACAACGCATCCAGGGTCAAGTCCAGCTGCAGGGTTTTACGATAACAGCCGCCCAGCCAAGCTTTGTTCCCACCTACCTTGCTAGCAGGTTGTTGTCACATTGCGTCCAGAGCAGGTGAACCGAGCAGGTGACGCTGCTGCAGTATCTGTGAACTGGCAGCACCAAGCTCACAAACGTTTTTGCGACAGGAAGTTCTCTAAACTTCGTGCCTACTTACACCAAGGTCGTATGAATCGTATGGGCTGCTTCACAAGTAACTCAGTCTGGGCGGCTTGAGGCTCCCTACGTTGACGTGAGCCCTCTGCGAAGGCTAGAAGAGAAGGCTTGGCAGTGTCTGAGACGCAGCGAGGTACAGAAGGTCAGAGGATATAATCCGGAGTATAGACAAGCCCTTTGGATAGAGATGACAAAAGCAAGTGTGATGGGGTCAGGTCGGTCGGGTGGGCACGACCAGTCCAGGTCTGGCACAGATGCAACACCATTTCATGGCACACCGCCTTCAGCATCTCAAGCCGGGCAGCACAAGTGCAGCATGCCATGGACGCAACCCTTGATTGGTGCAGGCGGCCACAGGGTCACTGCTGCAGCGCTGTAGTCGCTGCTGACATACGAGTTTGGGGCGTGTGAGCTCCGGAACCGCTCACGCTGCTCAGCAAAACACCACAAAGCAAACATTTGCCAGTCAGCATGGCGTTCAAAACCGATGGAAGGAGTTACCAAGTGGGTATCACTGTGTCATGCGCCAACTTGCATGCCTGAATTTCAAAGCCTGTATCATACTTGGTCACGGTCTGTACCGTGCGGCTCGGCGTCGTGCAAGGGCGGTCGGCTGGCTGGCTGCAACCCGATGTTGCGTGTGCCCTGTACACAACGATGGGCTAAGCAATGAGCGGTGTGCTTGGCCACTTCAGCACAAGGGCTGGGGAGTGTGGTGCATGGACTGTGGCAGACGCGTGAGGCACATGCACACATGTGCACCTTGTGGATCCTTCTGCACTGCAGGGGCCCGCCTGCGAGATTTCAGTGGCTTTCCGTGCATGCATGCTTTCTGGGTCACGCATGCCTTTCAGTGGCATGCATTACGGCACGCTCCATGCATCAGGTGAGGTTTTGTTTTGCATTGCGTGGACAATGGCAACAACAACAGCATGGACAAGTTAAAACGTGTTGGTACCGTATCTGTGTAGGCTGCACAGTCACGGTCAGGAGCGTTGCAGCCAGCCCAAAAAGCAAGCAGCAATGCAGGGACATAGGGCAGGTTCTGCATGATCAGAAGGATTGTGAAAACACGTATGCAATTGCTCTGCAACCGCCCCCAACAAGGTGTGCAAGGCATGACGTATAGAAAGGCGAAAAAGCGAGGTGCCTGCGTGGTTGCAGATTGTAATACCAGCATGCATCCACATTCAAACGCTCATCCTGCGCGCTCCCAAGCACACACAGCCACACTCACATGCATGATACAATTGCCATGCGACACAGAGGCACATCGCAAAGGCCCTCCGTCATCACGCAACAGCAGCACGCCTGCGGCAGGCGCTGGCCGGGTGAGCCAGCAGCAAGCAACACCTTGCGAGATGGACAGCAGGGCTACATCTGGACCCCTGGACTGCTACCCCCCCCCCAAAGCTGCACCCAACGACAAAACATTCAGGTCACCCAGCGGTGGAAAGTCGATTAGAATTGAGAGGGTGAACAACGCTTCATTGCAGGGGACCAAGCCAGCGTCAACAACGACGGGTATATATGTTAAGAGTATGGTGTCAACGACAGGCAGGTGGGTCCACATCACGGCAAAAGTCCAGACGCATCATCAAGGCACTGGCATTACCAGCACCACCGTACTGTGCTGGTCCAAACAGGCTGCGAAAAATTTCAACCAGGAAGACCTGCATGCACAACGGCATCCCAACGACAAACCAGCCACTTGTGCATGGACGGATGCTGGCTGGGTGTGGTACGGCGGGCGCCGATTGCCGCTCACTCGTACAGCCCATCTGGGCAAACCATAACATACATATGATAACGGGCATACCAGTACACATACCCTGAAAAAGTCGACATTGAGTCACCAAACGTATGTAACACGTCTACGACCACGGTAGTTGAGGTGGATGCAAAGATGGAGCGGGCGTGACGTCGCAAGCGCCCCATAGCCACCCTTGCCTCACACCAAAACAGCGCAGCCCTAAACAAGCGTGGAGTGCTCATAGTGCTCTGCACTTTATTCCTGGTGTGAGAGGACCCCCCCCCCCCTTTGCATGCAGGAGGCCCCGAGATGAGCGCAAGCTTAATCAAAACAAAGCCAGTCAATCAGGCATGGATGCCAGCCAATGCCACCAGCCCCGCCGCCAGCCTAAGGATCAGACTGAATTGCTAAGTTGTGCCCCACAGGCAGCGATGCACAAATCATGCATTGCCCAGCACTCGGGGACTGCGCCTCTCAGAGCTGATGGTGACAGGTGGGGGGCCATACATTGTCTGCATGCAAGCATGCATGGAGGTGCATGTGCGTAGTCAGCAGCGCCGTGTGCACATTCAGGCCTCGGCGTCGTCGGCATGCACCAAATGACTCATCGCCTCAAGTGTTGTTCACGCTTTTTCATGGACAGTTATCGGGGACTGTTGCTTGTGTACATGGCCGCCTGCGTGTGCTTGGAATCATCGCAAACGGTGCGAGAACCCACAAACCACTTAAGAGGCGGCTGCGGCAGCCTTCATGGCAGCAGCATCCTCAGCAGTATGAATGTGCCTGTCGTACACCGCCAGCGCCTCCTCCTCGCTGTACACCCTGCCCTCATTCGTGATGGCCACGTGCATCTCCGCCGCCACGCCCGCCCAGTCCTTGAACGTACGACCCTCCTTGGCGGCGGCGGCGGCAACGGCATAGAATTTCTGCGTGAACGCGCCCACCTCCTGTTGCACACCCAGCTCAGCCAGGGTCATCACCTGCTGGCCTGCAGCTGTGATCTCAGCGGTTTTGCCACTGCCATGGTGCACCTTGCTACCCGTATGCAGCTTCTGCCAGATGGGGGCAGCCAGGTAGTATTGGCCCTGCATGCGACGTGGGAGACGCACGGCAGCCAATCAGCAGCATTGTCATCAACAGCAGGTCGAGTGGAGTGGCACACCCACTGATCTATCTGAGGCATGGGCAAAAATGCAGTAGGTACAAGTGGATGCATGCCGGTGTGTTGGCGCGTGTGGTGCAAGAGCCGCATGCTTTGCGCATGCTCCATCGCGCACCACATCCATGCACATACAGGGGCAACTGGTCTGACATTACTTCCTAGGCACCCCAAGCGCGACTCTCTCACTCCTCACTGCCTTCCCTCCACACACGTGTCTCTATCCTTGCGCACATGCACACGGCCCCATGGGAATCGTGCCCATACACAGGTGCACATGCGCATAGAAGACATGCCTGCATGCGGGGCGCCTCATTGCAACAATGCGCTTGCATTGTGAACCAGCATGCGCTGCCCTGGTGAGGGTTCATCCACAACAGCATGTTTGGCATCCAACCTCAGATAGTCTCGGGCAAGCCTCAATCCCTTGACAGTCCTCGGCACTGAAACCCAGAAACGCTCAAGCCCTCAGTCCCGAGCATAAACCTCACCCAGTGCTTGGCTTCCAAGCCCACATCCGAGGTGCCTGAGCTCGGGTAAGCCACCACACCGTCCACCACCAGCAAGCCGCCCTGGGTCAGCAGCGGTGCGTAGGCTCCCTCCGCAATCCGTAAAGCACCGTCCACGTAAAGCACCTTGGCCGTGACCGGGCTGCCACCACCACCGGCGCCATTGACACCCATGCTGAAAGCACCATGAGGTCATCGTTGGCGGAGATGTCACTGGCCATGACGGCCCGCCCGGTCTTGGCATCCAGGATGTGGTGGCCGGGGGAGACCGTCAGGCTGCCGGTGCATGGGTTTGGCGACATGGCGGGAGACATGCTGCTGCCATACATGAGGAAGGCGTACTGCGCTTTCACGCTCGGCATGGCCTTCTTGTAGTCGTACACTTGGCAGGCGGAGAGCTCGCCGCCGGGGGCGGACGTGACAGAGCCATCAGCGTGGAAGATGAGCTGGCGCAAATAGCAGCGCACGGTGTCGCCAATGCGCAGGCCGGCGATAGGCACAGTCTCCCACACCGCTGCTGCTGCTGCTGCATGATTGTCACGGGTTGCAACTGCATCATGCGACGGGGTGTCTGCGGTAGTGCCCTCCAGACCACACAGCGTGGCCGTTGCTCTTGGTTTGGTCGATGGGGATCCCATCAAGCGTTGCACGGTGGCTGTGGCAGGGAAGCATACTGGCACGCAGCCTGGGATGATGCTTGTGATGCAGTCTTCCGCCCCACCCAATCTGAAGCATTCGCCCTCTGCATTGGCAAGCATCCACCAGTGTAGGGATGTCAGTTGATCGGTCAGCGGCAGGCAATCCGTGCCACAGGTGGTTGGCAGACCACGTAAGACAGTTTCGGTCATCCATGAATGGTCTGATTGGCCAAATGCTGTACTGTCAAATAACTGCCTGTCTGGTTGAGCAAAGCTGTTGAGGCTGACGAGGTCCAGGCCAGCTTGCGCAGCTGACAGGGTCAGCCACTTCACTTTCTATGCTGTAAGCATTCTGTCATGAAGCCTTTGACGAGGTCCAAAGCTTCCGGCAAGGAGCAAACGCGCCTTGTGGCGCAACTTCACCATTGCGCAAGCGGCCGGGCTGCAAACCTCCTCGCACTCAGCAGGTCCAAGCACCACCTTCATAAAGCTAGCTGAATGTTCATAGAGATGCCTTTGATTGTCTAGGGTCAGTGGCTTTGCGGACCGGTGTGTGGTCGCTGCATGCCTGCGCACTGCCAACGCTGAATTGGCACAAACTAACAACGGCAGCCCCAAAACTGATGGGAACTAACGGCCACTAACAACTATCATCAGCAGCACGAGTTTCTGTGGGGAGCTACTAACAACTTACGGGAAAACGGCTTGGCAATTAGTCAGCATGCAAAAAAGTTAGTTCCGGCTCGGCACATCGCAGGCACCCAGGATCTGCAATTACTTTGCGCAACTTCCTTCAACTAACACATTCCGCCCCTCAATAGTAGGGGAGTGTGCAGCCCCTTTACCTTGCACACTTTGCCGCACAGTGTGCTGCTTCAGCTGGCCAGCTCTCAACGTTGCAGTGCACATTGTGCAGTGTGTCCAGGCTAGGGTGGAAATATGTTGGTTTTCAGCCCGGTTCGCACCTCAGCCGTGGAGCACTGCATGTTGCGTCTCTACAGCTGCACACAACGCCACGCAGGCACACAACCCTGGGAGGGACTGAGGGGACTGTGTGCGCAACTGCACTGGACTCATGGAGTTGCAGCGCGGGCTCCCTTCCGAAGTGCAGTGCGGGCTCTTCTGCAACCAAGGGCAGTGCAGGATCCTTAACCCACACACTCAATCTCCCCCAGCATGCGCATAAGTGTGCCGCTATGCCCTGAGTTATCCAATGTTACAACATGCTCTTGAGGTCCGCTTTGCACCGTTGCCAAACGATGTATTACAAATTACAATAGGCTTCACCGCACACCACCGCGCGTGCACAGCGAGGTTTATGGGGACAGGGGTCATGGGGTCATGGGGCTGGATCCCAAACTTGGAGGAGTATCTGGAAATATGCCGATGCGGGCCGGCAGGCATCCCCTAGTCCTTGTGTGTTCCCGCATGTATGCACATTGGACACGACCGCAAGGCGTCGGCTACTTTCGCACCGGGCTTGCTACGGAGGCAGGATCCAAACAATTAATTTGCTCGTGGTGGTGGTGGTAGGTGGTGGTGGTGGCAACCCCTTAGTACAGTCAGTACAGGTCTGCCCGAAAAACCATCGCGGCGCTCAGGCAGAAAGAGGCCTTTGCTCAGGGCGACGTGTGCAAAGATTTATTTCAGCTATCTTACGCGCCTTTTCGTTTGTCGAACGGTGGCCGGACGGCGAAGTCCAGGGTTCCCAGCCAGGTAACAAGCCAGGTTTGCAGGCAAAGAGTTGGCACCCAAGGAACGGCCTCTGAGAAGCAGCGAGAGGACTGACAAGGGTGCTCCAGCCTTTACATTTTCTCAGCATCATACTGTGTGCTTCTGGGCTGTTGCAATAGAGTCCCAGTGCGCATCCTGGCCATGGTTGACTTTGGCGCTCAGCGCACGATTGACCAGGAAACGAACGCAAGCACCTGAGCCACAGCAAGCAAGTCTGGCACAGTGAGCTGAGTAAAGCTCGGGTCCCACACGCTTGATTGTCTGGTGGGTCGCTGTCAAACGTGTAGAGCATTTCGGTGTGCACACGCTTCCGGTTGGGAGCTGCCCACGGTTTGGGACCTGCGGACCGCTCAGTGCTGGACTCAAACCTTCTTACTGACAAGTAATCATACACTATGACGTACATGGCCATGCCCTTTGAGCTGCTTTCCTGCTGACATCAGTCAGCTTGCACGTTCCTGGCTGTGTGTCATCGCATCGGCCGCCGCCCCGGCTGTCATCTTTTCGCCGCCCGTTTTTCCTTTGTTTTAGGAAAGCTCCCCTGTTTAGTGTCTGTGCCTTCCTAATGATTCGCCATCAAGGCCGTGCGTGCATGCACGACATCAGAACAAACTGGATGAAACTGCCTGCAGCACTTGGGGTCACAGAGTGCTGTTCCAGCTGGCCAGCTCTTACCACAGCGGAGAATGTGCCGCAGGACAGCTTTTCGGCCGGGTTTATGCGTTGATTGCGCGCGCGCGCGCGCGTTGTCAGGCAAACAGGGCAGTCCTTCAAAAGACTGTCAGGTCCCCCTGCGGTGTAGGGCAGTACCCATACCGTATTGTACTTGCTCACGATTCGCCAGGACGCCCTGCCTGAGCTTGCCCAATCGCTTAGTAGGGGCGGACCCAAATGTGAACGGGTTGTGAGGCACTTGTGGTGCCCGGTGCACGTCAACTGCTGCACCAGTCTTTGTGTACATAACTGGCACCGACTGTGATACTCTGGCTGCAGCCCTGTGCTTCTGCGACCTATGAGCGCAAAAACTGTTCTCAAATTCTGGATGCCCAAGGACCTGCAAGCATGTCCGGCATGTATTGGATGCGCACATGCGCAGTGTCCAGGCTTTGGCTGTTTGCTGTTCACCCGTTTCGCGCCTTACATGTCAGTTATGAGTGCTACCAACTTGGAGGGTGCATGCAAGCGTGTGTGACACTGCATATTGCGTCCAGGCAATTGAAATGCAAGGTATGCGTGTATGCAAGCGCACAACCGTGAGGGGTGAGTGTCAGCGCAACTGCACAGGGTTCGTGGCATTGTAGTGCAGGCTCCCTCACACCCACACGATCACGCTTCCCCCAGCATGCATATTGGTAACACGCTCTGAGTTGCGCTTTGCGTTGTTCAGAAACGAATGCTGTGCTGTGAAGCCTGTCCTGATATACATCTGGGCAGTCCTCATACCATGAGTTCTTTCTCAAAATGTGTGGTGCCATGCTGCTGCGGGCGTGCAGGGCACGGGCAACCCCTAGTACTATGCTTGACCCCCTGAAGCAGTATCCGGCGCCTCGGCGGATACTTGGATACCAATGCAAAACGGGTCGGATACTGA
>BDDA01000001.1:589493-664308 GCA_001662385.1 Chlamydomonas asymmetrica | reverse complement strand
TGAGGTTTTGCAGTATGCCAGCTTCCGCGCACCCCTATTACTCCCGCGTTCCAAACATTTACGCTCCTACTTGCGGTTCTCCTCGAGGGCTGCAAGCTTGACCTTGATCTCGCTAAAATTGCGCTTCATAAACTCTTGGGTTTCAGTGACTACGTTGAGTACGCCTGCAATCTTCTTGTCGACCAGCTCTTCAACATCTGCCTTGAAAGTGGCGTAGTCTGACGGCGTCACAGAGTCAGGGCGTCCGTGCTGCACATAAGGACAGAAACCACCCCTGTATTTCAGATTCTACATACAGTGCGCTTTGCAGTGACCAGACACGCACTAGACACGCGACAACACTCACGGTGCCTGCGAAGGTCTCATGACTGTCCGCAGCCCTGGTCCTTCGCTCCTGCATAGACATGCACACCAAAACTCGTGGGTGAGCCAGCCCAGCCACACACTGTTACTTCAGTGTTTGCTGTGCGGCAGCGCGTCACACACTTACAGTGGAGATCTCCATGGGGTCAGGGTTCTCCGTCTGGGCGGACGGCACAGACTTCTGCGAAGGTACACCACAACACATAACTTCAGTGCAGGTTCAGGCGAGGTGCGCTGAACCGAATGCAGAAGACGCGCGCAGAAAACCTAAACCGAAGGCGAAAGGCACACAGTCACAGCATGGGTCACATCCCCGCAAAAACCCACCATTGACTCGTCGTCCTTGCTCGACATTTTAAAGGCTGAAGGCTTCAAAGACTGAAGGCGGTATGGAGGGGGTCCCGAGGGCAGGGGATGGGCTAGAGAGAAGAGCAGGGTGACTCGTTCGCTCCAGGGTCAGCTCCAGGGTTGCCAGCTCCAGGGTTGGTTGACTCCCACGCAGGTACTGCTACAGAGCAACCTGTGCAAATGTGCAAATGTGCAAATGTGTGCTACAAAGCAACATGTGCAAATGTGCAAATGTGTGTGTACCATGGAAGAGCAGCACAACTGGACACAGGCAGAGTCGAAACCGTACCTTGGCTAGCAGGTGCTGACGCAACAAGAAGGAAAGGTGCAGTTTTGTGTGTTCTGTTGATGTTACTTTAGGATGTGAAGAATAGGGCTTGCTGACGCAAGGCAACTACAAGGCCGACAGTGTGACGACACTCTTTGCGCTGCCTGTCGGTATGTGTGGCGACAGGTGCACCACACTGACCCAACAGAGCTAAGGCACAGACGTTTGCACAGGAAAACATGCCATGTGTGGCGCGGCCGTTTCTTGCGCCAGACGTTCACTGGTCAGAGTGCACACGCACCCGCGCCCGCACAGGTTCATTCCTCGTGCAGCGCACATCTGGTAAATAGCAAGGACTAATAAGCCATACATACAGCCAAAAGCACTGTTTCCTGTCGTTCTGGTGCGCAGTGTCCATCACTGGTGCAGTACTGGATGGTCCGGCAAAAAACTTGGCAGCATCCGGCGCAACGGCGGCTCGCGCCAGCGCCGTGTCCACTGCTGCCGCCGAGCGCGGCACCGCCGCCACCGCCACGCCGCCCGCTGCCCGTCCCTGATGTGCTGGCGTCGGCGGGGCTGCCCACGCCAGCGGCCGTCCAGCCGCCTCCAGCGGCCCCACCTGACGAGCGGCGTCGATGCTCCCAGCCAACCCTGCTCTGCCCATGGCCTCCGACACACTGGGCGCCGCCGCCACCGCTGATGCGCCATGCAACGTAGCGGCCGTTGTGGCCGCCGCCGCCGCCTGGTACACCGCCCATGCTGCCACCTGCGCCGCAACGACTGCACCTGCCGCAGCGAATGTTGGCGGATACGGAGGTGCCGTGAAATGTGTGCCAGTAGCGACTTCAGCGTGCATGGGGCCCCGCTGGCGCTGCTGGCGGCGGCCGAGCCCCCGCTCGCGGAGCGTGCGCGCTGGCGGCCCAGCAGCTTGAGCGAGGCTGAGGAGCGCATGACGCCGGCGGGGGGCTGGTGCTGCTGCTGCGCGTCGGAGCGTGCCTGGGGTGCTGTGGAAGCACGCGGCGGGGCCCCGGGGTCCTGAGACAGGCTGCAGTACCTGCCACACGCGCATCACTCAACCGGCACCGCACAGACTACTAGTACGCACTGTGGGATGGACACCAGGCATGGCTCAACGTGCACGACCCCATGGTTGCATGCTGTCAGCAAGGCGCGCATCTGCCATCGACATGCGAACCCTGTCAGCACATACGTTGCAAACCTATACTTGCACGACCAGTCGGACAAGCCTCCGTTGATCACACGCACTCCCAAGCCCAGGGTTCACTGTGCCATACGCCAACCTGCATGCATGCAGTCTTGAAGCCTGTGTGAATGTATACCCATACACGGTTTGTACGGTGCTCCTCGGCACTTTGCAAGGGCGGCCGGCTGGCTGGCCTCATCCCAACGGCACGCGTGCCCTGTGCACAACGTTGGGCTAAACGGTGAGCGGTGTGCTTGACCAATTCAGCACAAGGGCTGGAGACTGTGCTGCATAAGCTGTGGCAGACATTGAGACATATACACAGTTATGTACCTTGTGAAGCCTTCTTCACTGCAGGGGCCTGGCAAGCTGGTCAGATTGCGGTCTGTGCATGTGCACTTCCTGGGTCACGCATGCTCCTCTGTCAGCGGCATGCATCGCAGGCAATCCATGCGTCTGGTAGTTTGCAAGGCATGAACAACAGCAAAAGCAACAGCATGGCAAAGGCACATTATGTTGGTACGGTATCTATCTGCGTAGGCAGAGCGGTGCAGACAGCCTAGAAAGCAAGTAGCAATGCAGTGGCACGCAGGCATAGCCAGGGCAGGTTCGCAGGATCGCAAGGATTGTGAAAACTCGTATGCAACCGTGCTGCAAACCACTTCCAACAAGGAACGCATTGCATAACACACAGAGCAGCGAACAAGCGACCAAACTGCGAAACCAGCATGCATCCGTTCATCCCGCGTGCTCGCTCCACCCAAGCGCACACCGCCACAGGCGCATGCATGGCACGTTTATCATGCGATTCAGAGGCACAGCGCAAAATCCCCTCCGGCAGTGCAGTAGCGGCACGCCTGTGGCAGGCGCTGGGCGGGCGAGCCAGCAGCAAGCAACACCCTCCGGGACGGACAGCAGGGCTACATCCGGACTGCTCACCTCCCCCTCGCTGCGCCTAGTGACAATTCACTCAGGCCACCCAGCAGTAAGAATTCAATCGCATTGAGAGGGTGAACAACGCTTCATTGCAGGGGACCAAGCGGGCGTCAACAACGACGGGTGCGTATGCTGAGAGCACGCTGTAAACGACAGGCAGGTGGTCCAGGTCACGGCAAAAGTCATCAAGGCACCGGCAGTATCAACACCACCACTGTACTGTGCTGGTCCACACAGGCTGCGAAAATTCTCAACGAGGAGGACTAGCAGGCACAACGGCATGGCATCTATAAACCAGCCACTGTGCCACTGTGCCAAAAAGGGATGCTGGCTGGGTGTGCTGCAGTGGGCGCCACCTGCCGCTCACTCATACAACCCGTCTGGGCAATATAGGTTTATAACATACTTACATACATACAATTACGGGCATACCAGTACACATAACCTGAAAACGTCGACATTGACACCATACGTATGTGACACGTCTGTGATCACGGTGGTTAAGGTGGACATGAACTTGGACTGGGCATGACGTCGCATGCGCCCCACCCTTGCCTCACACCAAAACAGCGCAGCCCTAAACAAGCTTGGAGTGCTCTTAATGCCTTGCACTTTATTCCTGGTGCGAGAGGATACTGCTCCCCATGCAGGCAGGAGGCCTCGGGGTGAGCGCAAGCTAAATCATAATAAAAGCCAGTTGACCAGGCAAGGATGCCAGCCCAGCCGCCAGCCTGAGGATCAAGCAGGATCGGGTTGTGCCCAACAGTGACAGGCAGCAATGCATTGCCCAGCACTTGGGGGACTGCACCTCTCAGAAATCATGATACCTAAGGGGCCACATGCACATGTATTCATCGCCTCTACTCACTGTACCACGTTGCACGCGTTGTTGCCGCAGACATTCGGCACGGACTATTGGGTACGCGGGGTTGCGTTGCTTGCAATCAGCGCACGCCGGGCGACAACTCGCCAGCCGCTTAAGCGGCAGCTGCGGCAGCCTTCACGGCAGCAGCAGCCTCAGCAGAAAGGATATGCCGGTCGTACACCGACAGCGCCTCCTCCTCGCTGTAAACCTTGCCCTCGTTCGCAATGGCGGCGTGCATCTCCGCCGCCACACCTGCCCAATCCTTGAACGTGCGGCCCTCCTTGGCAGCCACAGCGGCCACAGCATAGAACTTCTGCGTGAAGGCGCCCACCTCCTGTTGCGCGCCCAGCTCGGCCAGGGTCATCACCTGCTGGCCTGCGGCTGTGATTTTAGTGGTACTGCCACTGCCAATGTGCGCCTTGCTGACCTTATCCAGCTTCTGCCAGATTGGGGCAGCCAGGTAGTATTGACCCTGCATGCGAGGTGGGAGATGCATGCCAGCCGATCAGCAGCATCGTCATCAACAGCAGGTTGAGTGGGGTGGCACACCAACTGATCTATTCAAGACATGGGAAACGATGCAGCAGATACAAGTGGGTAGGTCCAAACATGTGTGTGTTGTGCGGTGTGCTAGCGCATGCGGTGCAGAAGCCGCATGCTTCGTGCATGCTCCATCGCGCACCACATCCATGCACATACAGGGGCAAGTGGTCTTGCATTCATTCCTAGGCGCCCCAAGCGCGGCTACCTCACTACTCACTCCCTCCCCCCCCACACACACGTGGTGCTATCCTTAAGCATCTGCACAAATTTGTCTAACATACCTCAACACCGAGGCCCAGAACCCCCCAAGCCGTACACTCCGAGCATGAACCTCACCCAGTGCTTGGCGTCCAAGCCCACATCCGAGGCGCCGGAGCTCGGGTAAGCCACCACACCGTCCACCACCAGCAAGCCGCCCTGGGTGAGAAGAGGCGCGTATGCGCCCTCCGCAATCAGAGCGTCCACGTAAAGCACCTTGGCCGTGACCGGGCTGCCACCACCACCGGCGCCATTCACACCCCATGCTGAGAGCACCAAGAGGTCATCATTCGCGGAAATGTCACTGGCCATGACTGCGCGCCTCGCCTTGGCATCCAGGATGTGGTGGCCGGGGGAGACCGTCAGGCTGCCGGTCCATGGGTTTGGCGACGTGGCAAGAGACATGCTGCTGCCATACATTAGGAAGGTGTACTGCGATTTCACGCTCGGCATGGCCTTCTTGTAGTCATACACTTGGCAAGCGGAGAGCTCGCCGCCGGGGGCAGAAGTGACGGATCCGATCGGCGTGGAAGACGGGCTGGTGCAGATAGCAGCGCACAGTGTCGCCGATGCGCAGGCCGGCGATAGGCACAGTCTCCCACACCGCCGCTGCTGCGGTGTCACCGTCGTCATGGGATGCTATCATATCACGCAAACGGGCGTCTACAGCAGTGTCATCCGGGTTGCGCACAGTGGCCGTTGCTCTTGGTTTGGTCGATCCCACCAAGCGTTGCACGGTGGCTGTGGCAGGGAAGCATACTGGCACGCAGCCTGGGATGATGGTTGTGATGCAGTCTTCCGTCCCACCCAATCTGAAGCATTCACCCTCTGCATGGGCAGTCATCCGCCAGTGTACGGATGTCAGTTGATCGGCCGACGGCAGGCAATCCGTGCCACTTGGCAGACCACGCAAGACAGTTTCGGTCATCCATGAATGGCCTGAGTGGCCAAGTGTTGTACGGTCAAGTAACTGATCAATACTTGCGGCCCTACCACTGCCTTGCATGCATAGCAAGGACGGCACAGTCGTACATACGCGCTCTCCCTGACCATCACTGCAACCTGGCTCCGCTGCCATGTGCATGTCCCGTTGCGAATCATTGCACATGTTAGCCCTGGCAGTGGGATGCAGCCCAGTGCATGGAACAATTGCACGCTGCACAAGGCAGGCTGGGCAGCCAGAAGGCAGTCACTCGGATTGTAATCTAATGGGGCTAACTGCCGCTTGCCTCGGTAGCTCAAAATAGAAAATAGAGGTTGACTAAGAGTGTGTGTGAAGCCTGGTGATAAACCCGTAGGGCGGTGAGGGCACAGAAGGAATCTGCCGGACGTGGTATGCACTTACGTATGCAGCGCTTAGGGTCGTCCAGCCTGTTGCAGTCCGGGCCTTTGATGCAAACGCCAACCCTGCGCAGCAACGCATGCAAGCATGACCCCCCCAACCACACCATCGCTGTGACTTGATCATTAACGGGATAGCAGCAGTGATGCAAGCACAGCCCGATAGACGGATAGACACACCACCAGCCGGGCGTGCTGCTCGTCGTACAACAGGTCGCAACACCCTCGCGAGCAGATGCACAGCCAACGTAAGCTTCGCTGTATTTGCGTGTGCGTGTGCGCATGCAGTCGCACACACACCCTGTGCAGCTGCATGCCAGCCTCTATTGTCCAGATCAGAACGCTCGCGCAGCCAGCCTAGCAGGCACGTAACCCCCATTGCAGTGTCTGGGAGGGTAACCATGCTGTGTTGCATGGACAGGTGGCGCTGCCAATGATAGCTAAGAGAACGCATGGTGCACCCATGCAATGCCTGGAGTATTCCGCCTAGGTTTGCGAGCAGTTCGTGCAATGCAATATGGTAATGCACCATGCGTGATGCTGTGGGAACGTGTGGGCGGAGGACTCACAGGCATTTGTCTGGCGTCGTGCAGTGGTGGTTGTCGCACTCCCCCCTTGCATTGTCGGGCGCGCCTGAGAACTTTTCCCCTTGGCAGCTGAGCGAGACCGTGATGGGGTCTTCAGGATCCGTGGGGTTCAGCCTGCACCCGCCCAGCACCGCAGCACGCGGTGGTTGGATAGAATATGACTGTGTGAGGATGTGGCAGCGCACATGTTGGGCCGAGCACATCGGCCCGCGCTACCGCAGGTCCAGGTACCTGGCCGACCTGAAATGCAAGCACCCGCATACCTACACAACTTCCCTGTTACACCAACATCCACCTACCATCCACAACTCATGCACACTCTCGTATGGCTACACCCCACACACATGCGTGTACCCGTAGAGACCAACATGAGGGCAGGGGTCACAGTGGTCAGGGAGATGTTGTTCGGTGCCATGCATATCAGCACAAATATCCCACTCACAAACATTTGTCGTTCTTGGTGCACGGGTTGCCGTCATCGCAAGGGTTGAACAAATCACTCAGCTCGAACTCGCGGCACAAACCCGCAGCTTGGCTTGCCAACGAGACCACGAGCAAGGCCACCAGCAGCAGTACCCTTGAAGGCTGGGAGGTCCTGCTGGCGGCTGCAGCTCTTGCCGCTCTTGCTTCAGAAGACACACCCCATGCGTGCGTGGAGAACATTGTGGCGCGTGCGTGCGTGTTGTTGGCGCTGCCAGAGTGTGTGATCCTGGTGGCGATTGCATCACATTCAGGACGGGCAGATGCCAGAAGGATTAAGCACATGCAGCAGTCGGTGTCAGCACTGGCGATGAGCATGCACCGTTGATGCACGCATCGTACAGCGGAGGTCGCTGTTGGGCCAGCTAGGTAATCGTTGGATAGGTGGCAATGCTGACGGTGAAACCGAGGACCATCCACAAACCAATGCTCATATGCATAGTGCATGCATATGTCCATGGTGAACCAGCAGCAGTGCGCTGAAAGCCGTCTAGCTAGGTGATAGACTGCATGGCGATGCGTGGGTGGGCGAGTGGGACAAAGCACAAAGGCGTACGTCCCTGGGAAGTGGTGCATTTTCAACCCATCACTAGCAAATAGGGCCAGTTAGCACAAGGCAGGAACCTGGGCAGGTTCCACGAAAAGGTCGACGTGCGGGGGCAAGGATGGCTGGGCTGGTCTGGTGCACTGGAGTTCGTGTGAAGGGAAGGGCGAACCCATCCTACAGCCGTGCTTCAGGTTTTGACGTGACATAGTGTGTGTGCGTGTGCAACTGATGTATCGCTGCCTGATCAGTGCAAACTGACAGAGCGGAGTAAGCGGAGGTTTATCCAGTGCACAGTCCACCAGCACTGTGTAGTGCTCAGGGGGCCACGAAAGTTTCAGGAAGGAGGCTTTTTTCTGACTATCTTAGCAGCCTCAACGGCCTCAAACGAATCCAGGCGGTGCGATCCTGCCAGGCTACTGCAGGTGGACACCTGTCGATGTCCCGCGCAAGCGCTCCACACTACGTTGCACACAATCCAAGCGCCTAGCAGGATTATGCACTCAGTCAAGCCAGTGAAAGCCCGGGTACCTATGAAACAACTACAGTGAGGATCTCGCTGTGTGGCTCCTTGAGGTCTACGAAGTGCTCACCGACGCTGCAGTTGTGTTGCACCAAGTCCCACGCTACAGAAGCTGGCCCTGAAAGAGCCAGCGCAGACAGTGCAGGGTGTATATCTACGACATCAACGACGCTGCCGGCTGCAGAGGTCTGTGGCGTCTTGCTGCGCAGCTTGCTGTGAACACACTCGTACAACAGACAACGCGATGCGTGATGAACTCTGCCCTGCACTGCTGTTGGGGTGCGGTCAAGCACAAAGCTTTTTAATCCACTAAGTAACGTTTGAGTCCACAGCAACCGACGGACACACTCACCTGACAGGCGCCAGACGCAGATGGTAGTGCCCTAGTCCTGCGGTTGTTGGGCTGTTGCAACGGCCTGCTGATGGACATGCACGTGCGCAGTACCAGCCTACAGCCTGGCGGAACAAGTGCCTAGACGAAAGAACTGTAAATAGCTGCGTAAAGCTGGGGCTGCTTGCAAGCAACCCATCACAATACCTTGTCCAAGTGTAATCTCAGTGCACAGGGCTGCTGAGGCCCAGATGAGCGTGTGGTTCCAGTTGCGTGGTACATGTTGTACATGTTGTACACACAAGGCAAGCACAGGGCCAGGGCCAGGCGCTTATACTGCCTCAGTGCATGTTGAGGCAGTATAAGCGGCCACATTGCTTGTGCGCACCATTTGCGTCACGTGCACGGCGGTGCACCACATGCACAGGACTCCCACGGATGCTGCTGCACTTCTGCTGTTCCAAAGTATGCCTGTCGTCATTGCCGCCAGGGCATTCACTGCATTAACGACACCATGGAGTGCCGTTGTGGCTGGAACATAAGGTGGTCCACACAGTCAAATCGTAGCAGCATGGGCAACGGTCCTTTGCAGTGCCTATCTACGGCAGCCGCTGCAGCCCCTGCAGCAGCCCCGTGAATGCTTCAAGCGTGCGCGCGCTGCTGACAGCAGGGGTATGTGTTGCTTCCTTGGGAGGGCGTGGTTTTGCGCACATTGCTGGCTGAGTTGGTGCACTGAGATTATGCAATGGGTGCATGAGCTCAGCCCTGCAGGGACAATATTGCAAAAGGCAAAAGGCCCTGTGAACAGGTAGCACAGGTACACCCAGCAGGCGATGGACGGGCGGGCCAGCTAGCAGCCAGCACACACACATTGCGACAAACAGCTGGCCGCTGCCGTCCAGCTCCTACCGGAAGCTCTCAAGGCACCACTACCATCGAGCGCGTTAGGATGTCTCGCTAAGGTACTGTGTTGGTAGAGGGTAAATGGGTAGGGTTTATGGTGTGTGGGGCAAGTTACAGTTAATGCCGCAGCATGTGATGGTGGGGGAGGAGGATGAAGGCTGCGGCACATGACGCCATGTCCGGGAGCTGCACTGGTCAGCAACATGCAGTACACGGAGTACATGCAGTACATGCAGTACACACAGCAAACACATATGTATGCGTGATGCATGATGCGCAGCCACAGGCAGGCGTTTGGGATCCGCTTTATGGGGTCTCAGGTGTATCCTTGGTAATAAGTGTTTCCACGCTGCCGCGTGTATTCACATGTGACACAGCGGCAGGGTGTTGGGCATCGTGGTGTTGCTACACATCAACAAGACATGTGTGATTGGCTCTGTCACGTGGTGCGATCCCTGCTTCACCCAGGACGTATGCACCAGGTTACAGCTGATCTCCATGGCCGCCTGCATGGCCCTGCACTCCCTGGCGTGTATGTCGGGCCAGTGCTAGATGGAGTGGGGGAGGGCAGGGGAGCCAGCGCCAGCCCCGGTGAGGGCAACATAGCCTCCACTCGCTTTGCGCTCTCCATGCTTGGCTGTCACGGTCATACATACATCTTCAGGCTTGTCGCATACAGCAGAGGGATTGAATACCACAAGAACGCACACTCACAGCCATGGGCCGTATGCTGCATGCAAACAAAACTGAACATATACAAGCCGGCTTGCATTCATGCATGCCAAACCACGTGTGAGGGCATGAAGGGGTTGATACACGTTCGGAGTCCTGGCAAGGCCGGTGCATGCTAACCCAGTACTGGTGCATGCGGGATGCAGTGTGTGACCTGCTGCTGCAGGCAACTTTGCTTCCCGTGTACTACCAAACACAAAGGCGCACCAGCCTTGCACGATGCAACGCACAACCACCATGCATGTTCATCCCGGGGTTTCCGGGCCCCAGGAGACACGCTCGGGCGTTTGTGCATGCAGCGCGACATGAACATGCAGTTGCAGTATGCGCTGTTGCATATGGCCGAGCCTGCTGCATCCACAGCGTGCTTTGGGGATTGCATGACACAGCCTACTCGTTAGCAAAGCTGTTCGTGCATGTACACTGTGATGCAGCCGCTGGCACAACAGCGACCTTACTTCACAGCCACAACCCGCACGCAAGCCCGGTAACGCCCAGTATACATGCACGCAGGAGCGCTCTGCTCACAGTCACAGCATGAACATGATGGTGCTGGAGCCAAATGCCTGGTAAGCACACACAAGATAAGGGTGTGACAGCGCTGCTTGTAGGAGGGAACGTGGAGCATCATGTCTCGTGCGCCGCAAGTCGGACTGCCATCTGCTTCGCGATGATTGCTGTGCTGCTGGATGTGTGTGTAGGTAAGCTGTGTTGCCTTTATGACTGTCAACCGCAAGCCAACACACAGCACACCGGTGTGCACGGTTGCCGCTCACAATGCGCACAACACGCTGGGTGGCGGCGGCTGCCGGGGCGCTGCGTACGCGATGGAATTGTGTGCATACTGCATACCCAGGCTCAAGTGCCATAGGAGGTAGGCATATGCATATGGCACGTTTCCTGGGCTTTCTGTGTGCCTATTGGCAACAGGTGACAATAGCGATGGTGTATGGGATTCAGCGGAATTGAAATTTGTTCAGCAGGAACTTGGAGGCTTGCACACCAGTTGCAGTGGTGGTCCTTCATAGCTGGGGCTTCTCACGAAACAAACATTTCCGCTCGTTCATAAGCTTCTTCACCTTATTGACGCTGACACGTCTCAAAACCACTTCACAAACGGTCCTCGCGCCTTTTACCACCCCTCCACCTCCAATCACAACCCAAGTGAACCAAGTGAAAACCTTGGGCTCGACTGCACACAAACCGTGCTTAGAGGCCACGAAAGCGATCATAGATCGCGTCTACTTGCGTGCTCCATAGTCGGAACAGCTTATATTGTCGCGCACCGAAGCACTGGTGGTGCTTCACTCTCTTTTGCCCTGAGGGACCATCGAGGGGTCGGAACACAGGATGAGCTCCACGGACGTCGCCGGTGCCCTATTTACCAACACGTATAGAAACGTGAAGCTTGCAGGGAAGCAGCCACCTGCTACAAACCTGAGCGGGACCGGCTCGGTGAGTGTTTATCTCTGGGTGGCCGCACGAACTGCCTGCCATTCGAGTGCAGTGAGGGCAACACCAGTAGAAAAGGCTGCATACGTGCTTGTAGAACCACAATTGATACGGCTTACTGCGTGCAAGCACTTAACTGGGCTTTGATGTTGTCTGCGCAATGCAGTGCTTCGATACAACACGCTTGTCTGGCGTGCGTGCGGGCGCTCACAAACAAACAGATGTTAACAGGGAGGAGCTCCCAGTATGGTCCAAGTCGACCATGGAGTTCAGGTGGGGAACTACATGTGGGGATATGCAGCACTGCAGTTTCCGGCACTTGCACGCACAAAGCACGCAAGTGCGTGCGCTTTGACAAGTTGCGCTTTGGCAGAAAGCGCACATCTGTAACCCCGTTCATATTTGAGCATTGTTGTCGTTTCCATTGTCACGAACTCTTGCTGGCGTGCCGCTTTTGGCTTGCGTTCCGCAGGTACTCGGCCCAAAAGCCGGACCCCAAGTCTTACCTCAGAAAGGGTGAGGGCGACACCATCAAGCAACGCAGCCCAGAACGTGATGTAGCTAAGCCGATTCCTCCATCAGCAGGCGCCTACAAGCGCCGCGACAACCCGCCCAACACTGCCTTCCGTCGCTTCTATGAGCGTGGGGACCTACCAATTGCCGTCGACCACCGTGGGTCCAAAAATATGATCGCCTGGAAGGTGGAGATCGAGAAGCTTGATTACCACCACTACCTGCCCATCTTTTTCGACGGTATCCGAGAGACGCAGGAACCGTACCGCTTCCTGGCTGTCAAGGGCGTGGAGGACATGCTTAAAGCAGGAGGCAGCAAAATCCTGCCTGTCATCCCACAGCTCATCATCCCCATCAAGACCGCGCTGAACACGCGTGACCACAGCGTCATGTGCATCACGCTGCAGCTGCTGCAGAAGCTCGTGCTGAGCGCAGACCTTGTCGGGGAGGCGCTTGTGCCCTACTACCGCCAGGTGCTTCCCATCTTCAACCTTTACAAGAACAAGAACAAGAACCTTGGGGACGGCATCGACTATGGCCAGCGGAACTACGACTGCCTCGGAGAGCTCATAGCCGACACGCTCGCGCTGTTTGAAATGAAGGGCGGGGACGACGCGTTCATCAACATCAAGTACATGGTGCCAACCTACGAGTCTTGTGTGAATTACGCATAATAGGCGGGTCAGACACTAGACGAGCCGCTGCCGCGACACCCCCTGGTCGTTGCTTCATCGTATTGCTTGGCAGTAGCCTAGAGTGCATAGCAGGTTGTCAGCAAGGGCCATGGTTCAACTTACAGGATGTGCAAGTGTGCACTGCACCTCGCATTCTCTTCAAGCCCGTCACTAGCATTAGGCACTAGGTAGGACCGCGGATACCACACGTAATGCGCCCCGTTCTTTCTCATGCCTCACGGTGTGCTGCCGTCCGCCTGCACTAACATTGTATCTGATCCTGCCTCCTCATCAAGCAGACAGCAAACGCAAGCTGTTCATGAGTCATGACGGGGGCCAGGGTGGGTACCCCGTTCATTTATCCTGCACGCGCATACGCTTGCGACCACGCACCTTGCACAACCACACTCTTATGCATACCCCCATTCCACACCTTTACACCTTACACCCACACACCATCCTCACCTTGGAGCTGTCTGACGTTGCGTCATGCTTCCTTTGATGCGACCATGCACACTGGGAAGGAGCGACTGCCGCAAAGCCATTACAGTGTCTCGGACAGATTCACGCGCACACGGTCACGGCCCATTCCGTTGCATGCAGCATAACTGTTAAACCCACCTACACCCTTCCAACCTGCCTTCCAACAGATTCTTTCCTGTCTCTGGAGGCAATTGCACCAAACACCTCAGACGCAAGCAATGTGCAGTGCCATGCAGCAGCAGGCGCTTCACACATCGCAGTGTCATATATGGCAGGTTGGCAGCCCAGCACAGTGCACACGCAGGGTAAGGTGTGCGTTACAATGCCTACAGGCTACAGATCGCTCATCGCAGGCGCTGCTTGACATTGCACACTTGCACTCAGCCTGCTCTATTGTACAGCCCACGGCGTGCGCTCGACAGCTCGTTCACCAAAAGGGTATCGCCAGAAGCAGTTGGCATGCCCAACTCATTGGACATCACGTTGGATTGGATTCACTCAGGTTCCGTCCTCCCGCTCAACCCCAGCCACAAGCGGCATGCATGAATGCATGGGCATGGATGCATCACTGCGGTGTGCATTGTTGCCACAGTCTTGCATGAATGTCTGTTTAGGTCTTGGACTCTTGGGTAGGGAGATTGAAAGGAAATTGAAAGGGGATTGCAAGGAAATGCAGGTCCTGGCAGTCATCCCCTCCCCCACTGCTCCCGCTGTCACCGACCTGCTCGCGCTGCGGAGCTCCCAAACCCCGTGGTAACACCGCCGCCGCCGCCAGCCGTGGCCGCCGCGCTGCCGGCGCCGGCGCCGCCACCAGTCCTGGGGGGGCGCGTGGCCTTGGGCAGCCACGTGCGGTGCACCGACAGCTGAGAGCCTACCGAGGATGCAATGTGACTCAGCAGCGCTCCGAAACCACGCCGCTCCTCCATGTAGAAGTGATTGCCCGGAAAAGTGTGCACCGAAACCGGTCCCGTCGTCACCTGACCAGTAAATGCAGCACCAGTGAGGCAACCGTGACAGGAAGCAAAGAAGCAGCTTCGACTGAGCATCAAGGGCAACGCCGCATAAGGGATACATCTGAGCATGCGGTTGCCTTACTGACAGCAACATGCCAATTGCTGCTGCGACAGCATTGCTGTGCATAACTGCATGTGTCACTGCCTGCTGTGTTGCATGTCCACACAGCCGTCATTGCCGCACGAGTCCCTTCATGCAGCATTCCGATTTCCCCGTATTCATGCACTACGGAGCAGCTCCGTATGATGTGCGGACCTGCCAACATGAGCACGGTCACGTTGGTAAAGGCTAATACGACCCCGAGGGCACTCTGAGAGCTGAAGGGGGATCATTACTCATTGATTCATCTGGCAGCATTTGATGTGATTGACCATGCAGGAGCGCACCTCGCTCCATGCTCCCAGGAGTCCAGGGGGACCGCCACCACCACCAGCGCCAGCGCCAGCAGCGTGGCCGCCGCTGCCGGCGCCCTGTTGCAGGAGCGGGTCAGTATCGCCGACGCACACGCTGATGGGGCAGGAGAGGCGCGCCGAGGTGAGGCCGCGCTCAGCCACAGAGCGAGACTGGATGCCCGCCATCACCTGCACGATCCAACACCAACACCAGCGCCTGCATGTGCTGACGCTGTACCGGCAATACCGCTACCCGCATGCAGCATCAGCCAGACACACAGACGAGCGCATTTGTGCGCAATCTTCGCTTGCCCTGACCCTGACCCTGAGACATGGTGTATTTTTGTGTACGCCGTGCGTGCGAGGGAGAGTGCATGCGTGTGTGTGCAGTTGCGCAGCGGCGGCGCTGCGAGTTTCGCAATCCAAAGGCCTTGATGCGCTTGCAGGTGCGCTGGGTTTAGAATGATACGAGGCCACCATGCGAGTGTGGCTGCCATGCTGGGCAGGATGGCGGCATGTCCGTTATGAACTTATGTATCTGTAACGCTGTAATGTGTGGGACGCGTCATGCGCTCATGCTCACCTCTGCGACAGCGGCAGTGATCGCTGCTGCAGGCGGCACAAACACGTACGTGCTCTCGGCCTCCATGTCGGCCCTCAGCACGCTCAGGTTCTCCTGGGACCACCGGGTTGGCATATGGAGGGCTGTCAGGGCAGGGTGTTGAGAGGTTGTAAGGGGTGGATGCACTCTGCGGTCCGCGATACAACCCCATCAACCACCCGCACCAAATCACCATACCGAGCTTGCCGTGTGAGTGCAGTGCCAGACAGGTGTGCCTGCGGCAAACAAGGTATTGGAAAGGGAACGCACAAAAGCAAAGAAGTGCGCACCTGCAACATGCTCGGGCTTGACCGCAGCGCTGACGGGCAGCGCACATTGCCAACCACGTGGCGCATCAGCGCATCGTCCGGCAGCTCATACACCTCTCGCCATGCGCATGCGGCATCGTCGCCTGCAGCGACAGAAAGTGTGACACCGTTGAGCTGCTTGGCATGCAGTCCTGCGGCACACTGGGTGCAGAGCATCAGCATGCTGCGCATGCTGAGGCGTGGTGCCGCCACGGAAGAACCAGCAGTACGGCTATGTATGCACCATTGCACCAGCACTACCATGTGCACATCTACCAACAGGCATTTGCTACAGCATGACCACAAGGCAACCATGACCCTGCATGACGACCCCGGGGCACTGTGTGCATTCAGAAGATATAGAATAGCTTGATCAACTGGCAACGCACCTGGCAAGCCCTCCGGTCGGCCCCAGGGATGAAACCTGCATGAGGGAACGCAGGGTAAACGTAACAGAATGCTGTGCAAACAACATATCGGCACACCAGTTTGCCAGCCAGTTCGCCAAGTGGTGCAAATTCAACCATCATGTATTCATATTGCACTGCACCGCGAAACACAGTGTTGTCATTGCCAACCAACAGATCTGGAGCAATGTGGGTGTGCGTTGTTAAGACCTGTGCGCCAAGCCACCAACGCAACTCTCACGGTTGGCACGGCCGATGCCAAAGGCTGCCGCAGCAGAGCCCTCAGCGGAACCTGCTCAAGCATGGGATGCATAAAGCAACCTCCCATCCTATCCTCAGCAGCCCACCTTTCGTTGTGTCCAGGATGGGCCGTGGAAAGGGCGCCTTGAGGCCCTCCGTCAGCATGCGGTGTGCTGCCGCCGCCGCTACCGGCGCGCCACAAGACGGGTGCTGGGCAGCCCGACACGAACAGGTGTGCGACGGGGCGCTTATGCAGCCCCTCCAGCCGCCGCACCACCTCAAACGCCGCCAGTGCACCAAAGGGGCCGTGGCCAAACAACACCAGCGGGGTGTCTAATGGCGTGCCGGCCGCCAGCGCATGAGCCACAGGCCCCACCAGCTTAGACAGCCTGAGAAGAGGATCGCATGAGTGCATAACATGGGAAGTCCGGGGCGCACATGTGAGCACCAAACCTCCTATCCCCTAGTGGCCTGTGCGGTCACCGGATGCGAATCCAACCAACGAAGTCCACCATATCATTCAACTCATCACAGCGTCATCATAACACACCGAAACGGCAGGGATGGGTGTCCACTATTGCGTGGAGACCACACTGCTTTGTGTGACAGTGCCGACTGCAAGCTAGCGACAGGATATATGCAAGCGCCCAATTAGCGTTCATTGCGGCCCCAAGGCTGGGTCTGGACAGCGGGGGCTCACCTGAGCTTGGGCTCCTCGCCTCGTCGCACGCCCCTCCCTGGAGGCTGTACGTACCGCACCCTGATGTAATCCGGCAGCAGTACAGGCCACTGCTCGTACAGCACCTGCGCGTGCATGCCGGTGAGGCACAATTCACACATTCAGTTCTTGAGGTCCTCGTGTGCTGGGCAATTTGCCCACGCCCGCACCTGCCGCTGGGCAGGTTTTCAATCAGTAACATCCAAAACAGTGACGTTTTCAAGTCATAGGATGCAGGCTAAAGATAGCGGGATTGGCCTTGGCCTGCCAGTAACGGAGCTCTCAGCAGGTCAGTGGATTTTGGCGTGCAGGACTGCTGCAGCGGCATGGTTCATGCATGCAGCGGGCAGGCGCCTACCTGTGCCGTCATGCCAGCCGGCGGGAAGGTGACGAGGTGCGCCTGCACGTCCGCGCGCGCAGGTTGCGCGTTTGCCACCCAGTAGCGCATGAGGGGTCCTGGCAGCTCCGCGGGGGGGAAGCGCTCCAACAGGCCTGCCATCACCTGCACACCACACCACGTCACGTCACATCACATGACAGGCTCACCCGCAGATCGGCATCAAGATGAGCAGGCAGCTGCCCAACCTCCGTTTCGCGCGCATACAACCTGCATGCCGGACGGAGGCTAATGGTAGTGACTGTTGCCGACTTGCCGTGGTTTATGCACAAGGCATCTCAGGCAGGCGGGGAAGTTTGGCCTATGCGTGCATGCGAGCGTAGCTCCCATGCGGAAGGCCTATGTGGACGATCGTTGACGCTCTAGTCACAAAAACTCACCCGCCTGCAGAAGCCTGCGGGTCCCATTCGGGATGCAGCGGCAGTAGCAGCAGCACTCCCTGGGAGCGTGTTGGCCATCACCATGGCTGCCAGGCCGCTGTGCGGTGCCAGCACCAGCAGCGCAGGACCGCCCAGCGCGCTCGCACGCGTGGGTGGCATGGACGCACCCGATGACTCCGCTAGCACGACGCCGTCGCCTGTACCGCCTATCCCCTCCGAGACCAGGCAGTACGCGATGCCCAGCTCCTGAACACACAACATGGGTGAGGGTGAAGATCCACAGCAATCCAAGGTGTGTTTGTTAGGATCGATTTCAAGGACCAAGCTACGCACAGCGCGGGACACCAACGCAACGCCTCTTGTTATGATGGAACTTAACGTGTTGGTGGAACAAGAAAGCTGGTCAATATAACATGCAAGTAGCACACAGTTACATGACAGGATGGCATCATGGCATGGCATCATGGCATGGCATCATGACATCATGGGACCGCATGGGAGCGCTTTGGACTCTCCGTCAGGCCAAGCATCGTGCAAGCTGGTATGCGCCTGAGCGGCTTGCACTGTGCACATGCCGTTAAGCTGCCAGCTTGCCTTGATTGCATCGGTCGCACGTATCTCACAGAGCGAGGCAAGCAGCTCCCTTGCAAGCGGCCAAGATGATGTGGGCGAAGCCGCCGCCGCGGGTGCCACTGACCCGCTTCCGGCAGCAGCAGCAACACCACCACCACCACCACCGCTGTTAGCGCCAGGGCTTGAGCCAGGACCTGATGGGGGGTCCGGGCGGGGTGGTGGGCCTCCTACCAGGCCTGCCAGGAGCTTGCACACGTCTGTGGGGGTGAGCGCTAGGCCTGAGGCGGGTGTGGGGTCCGGCAGCGGCCTCAGCATGCCCTGCCAGCACCTGCGCCACCACAACGCAACGTGTGTGATGGAATCAGGATGAAGGAAAGTGTGCCTTGTAAAGGCCAGTTGGCTGCAGCGTCTGCACTCCGGAAGCTGAGCGAGGCGTTCAAAACGGCAGTCATATGGCGTCCATGAGTGTGTGCCCCACGCACCTGTCCGAGCCACCGAGCATGCCGCTGCTGCTGCTGCCGCCAGCACCACGAGCGCCACCGCCCAGATCTGCCGCACCGCCGCTGTTCGTCCCGTACTGGTACTGCAGGATCAACGGGTCATACTGCGCAGATCCAGGCTGTATACCAAGCGGGGCAAGGATGTTGTCCGATACATACTGCTGGAACGGCTTTCCTGCAGTACAAGTCAACTCTCAGCGTGACGTGAGTACAGTACCAAACGCCAGCGGGGCGTATGCATATGGTGATGATATGTATCAGTACATCACAAGCCCAGGGCGGCAGCGTGCAGCATATAGTAAGGGGACAGGTACGCCGCTCTCAGTGGTGGTGATACCGGTAGGCAGGTAGCGGCGCACGGTGGCGGCCCTGACGCACCTGACAGGCACTCCACCACCGCGGCCAGCAGCGCGCATTCCACGTTAGCAGGGCTGCAATCAAAACCGCGTTGGGATTGGTTGGCCACAACGCAGTGGATTGAGGGGATGCCGCAGGAAGGGATGGAGTTTATAATGGCAAATCGAAGCGGGCGCAGGGCAACAGCGCGCACAGAACACTCCAATGATTCGGCCGCATTGTCATCAGAATGTCCTTTTGACGAAACCCCGCAGCCTAATACAATACCAAGCAGCAGCGGCAGCACACCCTAGCAGCTCACCTGTACATGCCTGGCGCGCGGGCGCTGCGTATCTCAAACATTTTGACGTAGCGCAGCGCTGGCGTGTCACTGTCATCAGCGCCCCCCTTGCATGACAGAACCACCAGCATGTACCAATCAGGATGGCGGTTATCAGGTTATGGCATCAACTCAAATTCTGAAAGCGCATGCAGAGATCCTGCCTGGCTGCATCGCCCGACAAAAGGGCGTGCAAGCTTGGCTGTTCGCTTGCAAGCTCGGCCCAAGCCAAGGGCCGAGCGTGCCCCTTAGCTTGGGCACGTTTGGCCCGGACGCCTGCTTCTCCCTCTCCCCCAACCCCAACCCCTCCGCCATGCTTCCCGGCATCTATGCTCCCCTTCCTCTTACTGAGGGCAGCCGTGTACACCGTTGGCTGGCAGGCGAAGTGTAAGGCACAATGCAAAAGCCACATGTGCATGTGCATGTAGCATTGTGGCCCCACTCAAGCCCTCACCGCCTCCGCACTCCAGCCTGGCAATGCCTCCTCATGCTGCACAAGCGGCAGGACCGCCCTCAAGCCATCCACCCTTCCCTCCCATGCGACGCTGCTGCCCGTCTGCAGGCCCCCAGCCACCCCGCTGCCGCTCAGCGTCCCCTGCTGCTGCTGCTGCTGCTGCAGCATCACCGCGCTCTCCGAAAAGCTCCGGGAGAAGGTTTCGGAGCCGCCACCCGCACGTGCGGGGTGAGCGTGCAGTGCGGGCAGCAGCGGGTGGCGCTGCTGCTGCTGCTGCACGCCAGCGTGGCGTATCCCGCCGTCCAGATCATTACCGGATGAGCTGCCCGGGTCCGAAATGTGCAGCTGGGCATGCTGCTGATGCTTTGGGTACTGCATGCCGGCGTGCAGGGGCTCATTGGCGTGCAGAGGTGCGTTGATGGGCACGGAGAGGGGTGCAGAAGCTGGCACCTGCATACGAGTTGGTCGCCAATACACACTATGGTCAGCTTGTGATGTGCCCCTGGGCTTGCACTACAAGTTGTACCCGTAGGCGCAGGCATAAGTGTTACAGCACTGCACATACATATCAAGAGCTTTAAACACTGCACGGCCTACCGCATCGATGTCGAAGCTGAGCTGAAGTCCAGATGTGCGCGTGAGCAAGTGCGACAGTGTGACTGGCCCGAATCCCTGAGTGTCCACCTGGTGAAGAATAGCACACCGCCATGCAGCAAGAGGTTCAGCCACACGTAATCGGGCAGCGTTTCTCACTATGGGCACATGGATTCGTTGACATCTCCCTGGGTGAGTGACTTGCTGTGCTCTGCACTGTCCAGCAAGTGACCCGCGGCAGACACGGATGCAACACGCCTTCCCATGAGGAAATGCAGTGCGCTGCCCCTGATGTGGAGCGGAGGACACCAGGAGCCATCGTGCACAGCGTTAAGTGGCGCTTTCTATGGTTTTGGCACCAAGTGCTTCCGGGCCGCCCCAGGGAAGGGGTTCGCCTCCCCACAAGGGTGGCCGACGCATGTTGTTGTAGCTACGTACAGGCGCATTCATGCACTGTGTAGGCCTACGTGACGTAGGCCAACCTTAACTCAGCCCACCTGCGCTTCCGATGGAAGAATGGTGTTGATGTCTGTCGACACGGCAATTTCCCTGTCCTGCGTAGTGCGGTGCGCGGTGCACACACGGTTGGTGAAGAGTGTGAGAAGCATGTGCATGTGTGCAACACGCAAGCGTTCGATTAAACGCGCAGCATGGCCTTGACTGCACCCCACTCACTTTCATGCACAGGAGCGTGGCAAGCGCTGTGACGACCTGCCCGACAGGCCCCATGTCAAACACAGTCGAGTGCACGGAGGTGGGCAGGGCCTGCTCCTTGCAAGCAAAACTGCAACGATGGAAGGTGAAAAATCAGCATAGCCAACACCGCAGGGCAGCCAGCGTGAGCGGCCTCTTGTGTGGGGTGAGCATGAATCGGGAAACATGGCAGGCAGGCAGCGTGAGCGGAGCGGAGCTCACCCAAAGGATTTGGCCAAGCTCGCGGGATATCTCCCGTTCTTGGAGAGGCAAACAGCGCCTCCGACAACACCGTGTTCCTGTTGTGTGTAAATGTGCATGGCGCATTCAGCAAAGCACAAGAGGAGGCGCCACAGCCCTGGGTCGTTCTTATAACTTTCAGGAATCACCTGTGCATACTGGAAGATTGTGCTGTGCAAGTACGCTTCCAGAGTCTCTGTTTTAGCAAAGTCCATGCTCGAGAGAAACCAAAAAAGGTGGGCACAGTCAAACCAAACTCATATGCGCAATACGAACAGGCAGAACCGTCCAGGTGTGCTCTGCAGCTGGAAAAGGCTGTCAAGACCAAATGTTCTGGGCTTGGCAGTGCTGCATTGCAACTGGCGGCATGTGTTGTGTGCAAGTTGAAGGTCCACCGAGAAACGAGAAACAGTGAGTGCTCCTGTTTGTACACAGTCCTGAACTGTCACTTGCTGAGTGCGCATTGTGTCCATGCATGAAACTGAGAGCTTGGAATTGACAATTTGTCGATCCGTGCCGCGACTGCCACAATGCACAGCGCATGCTCAGTGCATGGCATGTCAGGCCGCCCTTTGGCCGCCAGCAGGCGTTTCGACTTAATTAGAGTGGGCAGGCTCTCAGATCTAGTAGTTCGCCCACAGGCAAGCTGGGTGGCTACGTTCTCACGGGCGCCTACGTCCTCACGCATGGCAGCCTTGTGCCTGGCCCTTGCGAACAGCCAGGATGCCAAAGCACACGAGTGTGCATGACTGTTGCATGAAAGCAAACATCTACAACATGGGCCAGAGGTGCATTGCCAGCGCGGGACGGCGTTCAGAAGGGAGGCAGCTAGCTGGACGTTGGCGTATGCACGGCCCGCAGGACGGCACATGATGGCGGTGCTCGTGCATGCATTATTGCGCCACAAGGAAGTCACTTGGCCATTGTAACTTCAGGTCTGCTGGTGCTGCATGAGGTATTGTCTGCACCCCAGCCGTATGTGAGGGCATACGCAAATGTGAGCATGCATGCACGCGCAGTGTGGGGGCCAATCCCATCAGCGGGATGCACGAAAGTGACTGCCACAGGTGGAATGATTGCTGTTAAGCTTGCCGCATTAGATTGTGAAGTTACACGCTCCGCTAACCATTGACCCTTCAATGTCAGGGCATCACTCATCAAGCCCACAGCATGAGCCACACGTGGCCAGGCAATTTCGTGCGCCCTAACTGGTGTATGCAGTGACGCCCATAAAGTTGAGGCACTCTACTGCAGACTATTATGCGTTGTCGATAGGTTTGGATGTGGTTGGAGGCCTTTATCTAGAGGCGTTCTTTGCAATGCTGAGCTTTTTTGGGCGAGTCACCTCGAGAGCGCTCGGCAGGGCAGCGTCAGATGACACAGGCAGCCTAGCAGTAGATGACTTTACAGCTGCAGACGCAGATACTGATAACGTTGCCTGCAGCGTGCTGCGCCTGGAGCATGAGTTGCTACGGAGCCCAGAAGGGGCGTTGTCATGCAACCAGGAGTGGGGCGTGTTCCAGGCAACACACCCTGAGTACGGCTATGAAGGCAACATCAGGTCTATACGAGACCAGGAGTTTAAGCGGCTTCAGGGGCAGGTGTATCTGGACGCTGCGGGCGCTGCTCTGTACTCAGAACAGCAGCTTGATGCTGCGACAGCGGAGCTCAAGGCGCACCTCTTTTCAAACCCCCACAGGTGCGATGGTCGAAGAATCGTGCTTTGTAACGTCCTGCCGGCGAATAGACGCTGTGTTGCTGTGCTGCTCCGTTGCTGCCTCACATGCGCTGGTCACGTGGGACAAGCAATTGCTAACTGCCACCGTTCTGTGCGGTTTCACAGCTCGGCTGTTCAGGGCTCTCCTAGCGCATCTTCTGAGGACCGGCTCCGGCAGGAGACACTGGACTTCCTGAACGCAAGCGGGCGCGAGTATGACGTCGTGTTCACGTCTGGTGCCACCGCTGCGCTGAAACTGGTAGGCAGCGCATCCTCAAGGACTTGCTTGCCCTCCACAGCTTGCATGGACGGAGGACTTGCACAAGGACAGGCATGCAGTGGCTTACACACCAGACTCAGATAGATGGGCCGTGGCCTTTTCGTGTACGCGTCAAGTTGATTGGTCCCCTGGCAGTTGTTGTTTGCTTGTCTTACACCTGCTTGATGGCATTAACAGCTACAACGCCTTCATGTCCATCAAACCAGCAGCTCTATGTGTAGTTAATGACCATGCCTGCGCACATTCATTGGTTGGTGCCTGTTGCCCTTCGCTCCCAGGTGGCAGAGCTTATGCCTTGGTCCACCGATAGTATCTTTGCGTACACCGACATTAACCACAACAGGTGAGGGCTTGCATGAGCCAGACCCCCGCAAGCATGCTCCATCAGCACAGTGCCACGCACCCCCTCAGCCAGCACCGTGTGCAGCTTGGAACGTACCCTTACGCCGCAAACAGCACCTGCAAGGTTTTACACAGTAACGCCCCATGCCCTGACTTATGGTGCCTGCACTTGCTCCCACCGACGCAGCGTACTGGGCATCCGTGAGGTTGCGCTGGAGCAGGGTGCCACGACCCTCCCGCTGGCGTACCGCCCCACATCACCAAGTACGGAGCAATGGCTCGCCCGTCGATAAACCAATGTACTTGGTGTGTGTGCCTGTTGCACGTGCTTACGCCGTGCATCACACGATGCCATTATGCAGGCCTGAACCCAATGTGCGACCAGCCATGCTGAATGCAAATATGTGCAGTCGTATCTTGCCGGTCGACCCTTATGGCCTGCCCCTCCCCTGCTTGCCCGACGCGCCATGCATTCTGCCCATGCGTTGATGCTACGCAGCGGGCATGCAAGGCGACAATCATGTAGTGGCGCCATGCACAGCAGCCATCCGCCGCCACTCATGCAGCCAGGCTGGGAGCTGTGACGAGACCGCCGGCGCAGGGCCTGCACTGGCATCGGCTGCCCCAACATCAGCTGGCGCTTCGTCCCCCGGAAGTGTGCAGATTACACAGGCAGCAGACGCGGCGTGCACGCAGCAGGGACAGCGGCCACCCATGCACTTGCTTGCCCTGCCACTGGAGTGCAACTTCAGCGGCATGCGCTTCGATCTGGGTCGAGTCATGCAGTATGCGGCATCTGACCGGGTGCGCTCCCTGGAGCTTCATGCTGCGCGTGACCCAGATCGGGATCTCGGCGACAGCGGCAGTCCGGACCCTGGCTCAACCAAGCCTTCAACGCAGCCCTGCGGCGACCACAACAGCTGCCAGGATGGGCAGCAGCGTCTGCAGCAAGGACAGCAGGCAGGCGACCTTGATCAGAAGCCGCAACAGCAGCAGGCAGTCCCCCCTCAGGGCCGCTGGCTGGTGCTGGTAGACGCCGCCAAGGCCTGTGCAACGAGCCCGCCGGACCTGTCAGCGCACGCCCCTGACTTTGTGGTGCTGTCGTACTACAAGATCTTCGGGTTCCCTACCGGCCTGGGTGCGCTTGTAGTACGCAAGAGCGTGCTGCAGGATCTGATGGCGTACAGCACAGGCCCGCCCAACGCGCCTGCTGCGGCCTCACGGGCTGATGCTGGCGCCGGCGCCAGGGGTGCGAGTGGCAAGGCATACTTTGGAGGCGGGACGGTGCAGGTGTCGGTTGCAGCCGCTGACTTCCACCGCAAGTGAGCTCCCTGCCCCTGCACTGTTTCACGTGTCCACACCTCAATATGCACCGATCGCTTACCGCGAGGGCAGCATGTGCCGCATGACCGCATCCTGTCATATGGATGGACTGCTGGGGGAAGGAAGGCGCATTCAATTGGAGACGCTTATGCGTTGCGTAGTGTGCACTGGCACTGGGGCGTAAGGATGCCTGCGGCACTGCATGCATGTATGCATGGCACACATATTTTCTTTGGCAGTGTGAGGGTGTCTGATGTTACGGTCCTAAGGGCAGCGTGTGGGGGGGGCGCTTTGCGATGAGTCATGTGTTTGACTGAGACACTGCTTGCGTTGGTGGTGCATTGGTGTATTGGTGTGTCCATGCAGGCGGCCGGGTCATGCGGGTGTGGAGGACGGCACCCTCCCCTTCACATCCATCGCAGCGGCGCGCCACGGCTTCGACCTGCTGCGCCGCCTGGACGGCATCGCGGCGGTCGAGCGACACACGCACGCGCTGGCCCACCACCTCGCCGCCCGCCTGGCGGCGCTGCGCCACGCCACCACGGGCACGCCGGTGGTGCGGCTGTACGGCTGGACCCACCTGCACCCGCACTCTCATCCGCATCAGGAAGGGATGTCATTGTCAGGGCCGGGGGAGGGTATCGGCGGTCACCCGAATACACACGCACGCACGGGCAGCGATGACAAGCTCATCAGCAACGGAGCCGTGCAAAAGGTGGCCGCGGCGGCGGTGCAGGGCCCCACCGTGGCGTTCAGCGTGCTGCGGGAGGACGGCGGGTGCGTGGGCCATTCGGAGGTGTCACGCCTGGCGGCGGCGCACCGCCTGCACCTCCGCACCGGCTGCTTCTGCAACCCGGGCGCGTGCGCCGCGCACCTGGGCCTGAGCGCAGAGCAAATGGTGGAGAACTATGAAGCAGGTAGGTGGCCCTGAGCTTGCAGAGGGTCCTGTAATGGCCTCGGAAATCTCCCGAGTTTTAACAACCCAAACCTAGTTGTGAAGCGGGTAGCTGCGTTGGCAGGTCGTGTGAGAGTACACGTCCCTTGTTGCCATCACAACTGACCGGGAAACGGTGAGCTGACGACTCTGGCACTAAGAGAGCATACCTCGCCTCGCCGTCTTGCCCTTGCAGCGTGGCATTGGCTCCCACGATTGGCTCCCCTATGATGCTCCCCTATGTGCTCCCCTGTGTGCTCCCCTATGCTGCAGGCCATGTGTGCTGGGACGATCACGACCTGATTGACGGGCGCCCCACGGGAGCGGTACGCGCGTCCATCGGCCATGTGACCACGTTTGAGGATGTGTGTGTGCTGCTGCGCTTCATTGAGCAATACTTTGTAGCCCGCCCGCAGACGCAGCAGCAGCAGCAGCAGACACAGCAGCTGCAGACGCAGGTAGCAGGGCTGCAAGCGCTGCCTGTGCTTCCCCCCAACGTGTCTGACAAGCGGTCCACGGCAGTGGCAGTGGCAGTGGCGGTGCAGGGGGTGGACCAAGTCGTGCAGGACATGGTGAAGCCCGTGACGGCCGCCACGGATATTGAGCGTGACACGAGTAGTGAACAACACGGACTTCCCAAGAGCTTATCACCAGTAATATCGCCAGCAGATGCAAGACGAAGCGCCGCTGCTGCTGCGGCCAATGGGGCATCCGTGTGCGTGATGCAGCGGCAGCTGCAGCCGCTCCCGCCACCGCCGGCTGCAGCAGCGCCCGGGCCGCTACGGCTGTCGCGCATCTTGCTGTACCCCGTCAAGTCGTGCGCTGCTCAGGAGGTGCGTCGCGTTGCACGATTTGCTGCGCCATGTCCTTATTGAATGGCGGTAATGAGAATGCCGGGGCTTGTGGGAGCGCAGGCTGGGTGTCACTGCTGGATGGAGGTTCTTAAGCCTTAACTGGGCCACCATTTTGGGCCACTTTGGGGAAACTGCGTGCTGCTGTGTTGCTCATACAGAAGTAAAGGATTGTAATGTTACCCCTGTTTTGGGTTGAGAGTTTATCTGGTTGAGAATCTACCATCGGTTGGTGAAAGGGGTTTGAAGTCTCCATCGCATCACCCGCCGAGAGTAACTGCCAAGCGCCTGCACCTAACGCACCCGTTGATTGACTCGACAGTGCACACCAGGTGGCCACGCAGGCCGGTAGCCGAATTCGTAATGCGATCTGTTGCCCTGATTGCTTCATTCAAGGTTTCTCCGGTGGCTTTGCTGGCCATTTATGGAGGCTGTGGATGAGTTGGGCATGACGAGTAGTGTGTGTGTTAACATTGCTTTCCGTGGGGGGCCCATGCAGTGTACTTCCCCGTGTGTGTGCATGATGTGTGCCTGCGCCTGCTGCCCCGCCTCGCCCCCCTGGAGCGCAGGTGGGCGTGTGGCCCGTGGGCCCCAACGGCCTGCTGTACGACCGCGAGTGGGCGCTGGTGGACGACAGCGGCCGCGTGCTCACGCTCAAGGCCTGCCCCAAGATGGCCACCATACGCCCACGCGTCGACCTACTGGCGGGTACCCTCACCCTCACGTGCACGCCTCCACCGCCACCACCACCCACGCCAACGACAACGCCATCGGCCTCTTCCTTGTCTTCACCATCGCCGGCTTTATCGTCGCGGACTGGGTGCCAGCAGCAACGCCAGCCCGCTCACCAGCGGGCCCTGCTGGGAGAGCCTTTGGTGCTGGCGCTGCCAGGCAGGAACGGGGCGCACAGCAACGCGGCGGCAGGGTGGGCGGCGAATGGTGGCGGTGGAGGTGGCGATACGGTCCGGCTTGATGCCGGGCTGTTGCGCGAGCGGGTGCAGGTCTGCGGCGAGAGCGTCTGCAGCACGCTGGTGCGTCTGGGGCCACCACGGGGCACTCCTGGAGCCACGCATGGGTGCCTCGACCACAGCATTACCGGTTCCGCACGATTAAGCACGGGGCTCAGCAGAGGGCAGGCCCATTCATTTCGTACCGCAACTTGATTGCCTACTTACGCTCCAGTCACGTGATCAGAGCCTTTGTCAGTGCGATCCGTCCGCCCAACTTCTCATATGGGCATATGGCATGGTGATTAACAGGTAATACATCGGTGGTTGACTGTGATGCAGTTGTGATTCACTGGTGATAATGGTGATGCACTCACCTCGCATGCAGGTGGGTGTCGGCTGCAACGGGGATGAGGAGGACGCTTTCCAGCGCATGCAGGCGTGGTTTGTGGCGGTGCTAGGCGTGCCCTGCCGCCTCGTGCAGCAGCAGACAGGATCACGCAGGGTCAAGCGACCGCCCGGCCAAGGCGCCAAGCCCGCATCGCCTCCCACTCCACCTCCGCCACCGCCCTTGTCACCGCCCTTATCGCCCCCCTCCTCCTCCTCCTCCTCCTTACAAGCAGCGGCTGACGAAGCAAAAGGTCATGTGCTGCTGCAAGGCGGGGCTGGCGGCAGGGGCGGTGGGGAGCACCTCAGCGGCGATGTGGGGCGATCACATGTGCAGCCGTCCGTGGGCTTTGCAAACGACGGGCAGTACCTGCTGGTCACGGAGGTAGGTCGTCAATTCCTGTTAAATGCAGCCCTACCATACCAGCTACCCTACGGCATATCATGGATTATCACTACACCTTGTGCTGGCATCAGATATGCAGCTGGATATGCAGGTATTGTGGGTAGTTGGGGTGGGCAATGAACAGGTTCTGAGGTGCAGCAGGCAAGCATGGGTGCAGGCAAGGCGCGGATGATGTTTGTTTGCGCTCTGCCATGGGAACGCGGGAGGGTGAGTGTGCACAAACCACATTAATACTCAGACGCCAGAATGCTTCAAGGGCTGCCTGAACGGGGTTCCGCAGCATGAGTGAGGGCCTGGAATGGTGAGTTTAATCCTGCCCACAGCACCCCTGCACTGACCTCATGGTTTGTGATGTGTGCCTGGTCAGGCGAGTATGGCTGACCTGGCGCAGCGCCTTGAGCAGCAGCAGCAGCGGCACCACCCGCATGGCCCAGAAGGCTGCACAGGCCCTGCCGGTGCGCCATCCGTGACGTTAGCGGACCTCATGGCCCGGCTCCGGCCCAACCTGGTGGTGGCCTCCAACACCAACACGGGCAGCACAAGCAGCATCAGCAGTACAAGCGCCGGCACACGCGCCAGCACCAGCGCTGGTGACAGCGCCAGAAGCAGCAGGGGCAGCACTGGCGGTGGCGCCCATGCCTGTGCTGCTGTTGGAGTGAACGGCGTGGCCGCTCTCGAGCCCTATCAGGAGGACTCCTGGACGAGCGTGAAGGTGAGTGGGTGAGCGAGTCTATTGCCTCTGATGTTGCTGCTGCTGCTGCTGCTGCTGGGTTCACCTGTTGCGCTGGCATTTTTGGGACCTCCTGTACACTGCGTGCCGAGCAATAGTTGGTATGTGGTTATGTGAGCCATGGCCATGGAACTATGGCATGACGGCTGTCTGCTGCTGCGGCGGTGGCGGGCGCTGCTTGATGCGCAGGTGGGCGGCCTGGGGCTGAGCGTGCTGGGAACGTGCCCACGCTGCGAGCTCATCCAGGTGAGAGGCGCTGCCCACACATGCTCGGCCCATGCATGCGCTGACTGCTGGCCTTGCCTACACACCTACGTGTACACGCGAGGGCCCGCACAATATGTGAATGCAAACACCCAGATGTACGCAGACATACCTGTATCCACAAACTACACATACGCTTGTGTGGGTTGCGTACCGAACCCAGTGCACCACGCACAATCTCTCCCCTCAGGCACACACACGCACACACACACAAGCATGCCAAAGCGTGGAAAGCATACTGCATGGCCCAACGTGAAGAAAATTCCTTAACACACACGATGCATGCGTCCTTGCAATCAGTGCACACGCAGTCTCAAACGCACTGGCAGGTGTAGTACTGTCGGTCCATGTACGATGTACGGATGAGCCACACTCAACTGTCGCTTCACGCCTGCTGACTGCTGCCTGCTGCTGCGGACCTGCAACTACCTTCTGGTGCCTATCAGGTGGACCCGCAGCGTGGCGAGCGCGTGGGCAGTGAGCTGCTGGTGGCGCTGGCGCAGTACCGCCGCAAAGGAGGCCGCCTGCACTTCGGCGTGCTGCTGGCAGCACCACCCGCCCCAACAGGCTCCTCCACTGCACCTGCAGCCCCTGCCGCCGCCGCTGAGGCATGCGTAATGCCCGCCCGAAGCTTCTCCGTACCAGCGGCTTCTGCCTGGGCGCCGGGGGAGACTGCTGATGCAGACCCACCGCAGCCGGGTGCAATGCAGCAACAGCAGCAGCAGCAATGTCCGCACCCTGAAGCACAGCTGGAGTCCATGCTGCGATCGCGGTTCGATGTGTGCCTTGCAGTAGGTGACCCTGTGATGTACTGCGTCTAGGTACGGCCACGGTGTCAGCAATGCGTCCCACTGTGTTGTACAACGCCAAGCATAGCTTGGTGAACCTCATCTGCTCACCTGGTCCCCATCTGGGGGGAGCATGGGCCGTTTGGCCGGCACGATTCTGATGTAACATAACATAACAATGCCGAGCCTGTTAAGCTTACTGTGATGACGGCTTGGCTGACGTGCTCCTCCCCACAGCCATAGCGGGTCTATATGTTGCATTCAACTGCCACCCACCCTCTGCCACATAGAGCCTTGCCAGCATGCGTCCAGCATGTGCCACGCTATCGTAAAAGATCATCCGGATGCCTCCCCGCCAGGATCCCATGCTAAATACGACAGCGCAGAATGGGCGGACCGGGCACGACTGCCACTGTCAGCGTGTTGCAAGCAACCCGGAATCACCCGTCCCGCCGACGTGATGATCTCACAGGTGTGGTGTGGGAGTGATCATGCCGTTGCAGGGACTCCACTAAGCGGACAATGCAACAGCACTGAGCGACCGACCGTGCTGTGTCTCTCTTAGGGGCATTGCAGGGAGAGCTGCATGCCCCGTGCATCAGACGTGCTCACACGCCTCTCTGTACAGCGCATGCATGCGCATTCACTTCAGCGCCAATGGCGGGCCAACCACAGGATACACAAAGCATATGTTACAGAGAGTGATATGTACAGCATTCTTGGTTCCCGATGTAGTTTTTGGTAGTGCACTGTTGAACCTGCGCTATGTACAGGGCTGCCACTCTGGTCTTGTGCAAAAACCGAGATTGGGCGCGCGTGCGATGGCATCGGTGTGCTGGACCATGCTGGCAGACGTGTGAAGCCGCTATATGCGCACAATGTCATCACGGATTGCACATGTGGGTGGGCTGACTGAAGCATGGGGTGCGTGGAGCGGGTGGGATGTGAGCCATTAATCAATATTGTATGTCGGCGGCTGCGTTGTAAGAGGTAAGCGTGTGCATGCCAATATGTTGTATGTACACACAGTGTAATGTACGCTTGAGCAGCACAGCAGTCGCGCTGCTCGAGCCCCAGGGATCACTTCACGAGGCTTGCTCGCAGGTCCGTTGCTATGCCCTAGCGCTTCATGTTATCAGCTTGCTGATAGTGACGGCGATACGCGTTATGATCAGCTGGTTCAGGCCCTCAAACCCCGACTCCGCGCCCACCAGCACCCACAGGCCGCCGCTGGCGCTGGTGCGAATGACGTGCTTGCCGCTGGTGAGGCACTTGCCGGTGCAGCCCTTAGGCACGTAGTTGGGCCCCGTGAGGGAGCGCACGTACCACGTGTCGCCCGTGCAGCTGCCCCCTGGTTCACCCACCTGCACGCCAGGAGGGGACAGACAACAACAGGCAGTCACTACGGGTGCACGTGACCGGCAAGCACGACTGGCAAGCATGACTGGCAAGCATGACTGGGAAGCACGGATGTCTACGGACCAGATGGGCGGGGTGAAGCATGGCTATGTGGGCGATTGAAAAGGACAATGTCGCATATTACGGCCTGACCAAACACGCGGAGTGCCAGGCTGCACTGCGTGCAGCAGGCGCAAACAGCTTAGCCAGAAGGGCTGCTGCAGGGCAGCTGTTGACAGTGTTTTTGGTCACTCACTGACAACCTTCGCGCGTGGCACACTTTCAACTGAGGCAGTGCTTGCATGCAGCAGCATTATGGACGGGCCACCAGGCAACCAGGCAGCGTGCGCAGTGGCAGTCACCAAATTCGTCTGGCATGTGCGACACACTTGGCAGCTTGCAACACTCTGCCAGCCATACACTACCTATGGCCTATCAGGCCACGGATTTTGGAGTAAAATCAAATCATAATGCTGATTCATGCACCGCATGCTGTGGTGGGCGCCAAGCAGGTCTCACCACTCCCAGCACATTCCCTGCAGGTCCGCTGGTCGATTGCTCTCCCTTGTCGACATTGTTGAAGCGCCACGTGGATTCCTTCAGGGACACGGTGGGCTCCACAGACGATGCACCCGCCTACATGCATGATGCGTGCAAGGGGGTGGAAAGGGGGTGGACAGGAAGACCGGCAGCCAGTCATCAGTTTAGGCACCAAAACGTGTGAGTCAAGGTGTGTGTTCCTCACGCATGTGAGCGAGGTTGGTGAGGTTGCACCACCAGCAAGCGAGTCGAAGTCGGATGCTTCCTGGCCCTTATCACGGACTGGAAAAACCTGCATGCTGCGATGCCACTACGATTTGGTTCTGTGCATGGTTCCCACTATGTACGCATGCAGTGGACAGTGTCATGCCCGACTCAGGCAGAATAGGGCAATGGGTGTCCAACCGAACAGCCAGAGGATGGAGTGGATAGGAGTGGAGAGGGCAAACAAATGCCAGGGCGATGGTCCAAGTCTTGCTCGATTGGGACCACACACTGGGCGATGACAGCAGGCGCAACCCCATGCATCAGAGCGAATTTGATGCACAGCGTGTGTTGCTGATGCCTGCCGCCCATGCATCGAGTACAGCTACATACATGTCCGTAGCAGTTTGCAGTCCTACATTCACGACCAGCTATCCATGCAATATGACTGTTAGCAGCAGCCGTGCACCGTCGGTCGTACCGCTACCACATGCTGCATGTCGGGCCCCTGCTGCCTGAAGGCCAACGCGCCGGATGCACACCTATAACTTGCACCGTTGTGAGCAGGCACCTAAGTGGGCATAATACTCGCCTTTACCCAAACGGAGGAGCCTGGGGATCCGCCAACACCAGCACACTCCAGCCCTGGGAGCACCACAGCACGCGGCCACAGGCAGGACAGGCCCGTCGTCACCCACTTCCAGTGCTCACATGCAGAGTAGCTGGGGCAGGACTTGACTTTGGCCTTGGCTGTCCTTTTGCAGAGGTATGGAAGACTCAACAAGCCTTGTCTGGACTGGAGCTGGAGCTTTAGGGGGAACTTTCAGTAAGCACTTGCGTGCCATCCGCAAGGTGCACAAACGGATGTACTGCAATAACGCAGGCTTTCCGTGCCAGGCCGCCCTACCAACCTGCGTTGGTGGCAAAGGTGACGTTGAACCGAAGCTGCACTGCTTGCTTTGGTGGTAGGCCACTGACAAGCCACTTCAGACCATAGTAGAGGTCATCCGCTCTATTCGTTGCACTGAGGTGGAAACCGCGTGCGTCATCATCATGGCCTGCAGCACAGTACTACCGTGTCAGGTGTTTTCAGGGGAACCTTGGACTTGCATCTGACCAGTTACTGTTGGAGCATTGCACTCTGCGTTGAGCTGACCTGGAACTCCCTCAACGACACCCGCAAGGCCCTCGGCAGCTGCCGCAGGGTTGTAGTCTGCAAACACTGTGGTGATGTACGCGCCTGGGTCCTCAGCAGTCCAGACTGCAGTGTATGGGAGAGTTTTCGTTCCAGCAGCTGTGGGTGCTGTGTACAACACCATCAGGGTTGCTACCACAGTGATGGCCCAGACGCAGCAGCGAGCGCCCGCCATTGGTTCTACTGCGCGCGTGTGCGGGCTGTGTGTTCTTAAACTCGAGGGACTATAAGAATAAACCCATACACTAGAACGATGATTTATATGCTGCAGTGGTCCACTCACATCAGGATGGCACAGCGTATGCAAGTGTAGACGCAAGAGTCAGCTGGCAGGTTCAGCTCACCTACACGGTCAGTGGAGTGATTAGGTCCAGTACAGCGCTGCGGGCAGGTGTCACTGTGTAACTGCCTGGATGTCAAGTCGCTGTCCTCGGTCACCTGCCCTTTGTTGGCGTGGTGTTTGAAGCAGGCCGCGGAATATTTAGCAGCCCTGTCCGCAGCCGTGGAGGAATGTTACCCTGGACACGCCTCTATCTACCCGAGTCGCACCTGTTGGGCGGTATCGCTGATAGCGGTGCTTCCCGCGCCACCTGCGTAATCATGCAGCAGTTCAAATGGCCCTCATGGAGTGCCTTCCTCCTGCTTGCTTTGTGCAGCACATCACCCACCAGCATGCGAAACACGGCGCCCAGGCAGTTGACAGCAGTTGAACGTGCTCGAATGCTTCAGCTGTGAGCGCCACACTGAACCTGCCCTGACTGGCATACGCTTTGCCCAATGCCAAAAAGGATGACACATGCCGACTTGCATGCGACAGCAACTGATCGCTCAGGTACATACGTCGTTCTTGCTCGCCGCTCTTGGCCATGGTCACGGGCAAAATTTCATGTCGCGTTCCACTCCCGCAACCAAGCGTGGCCAGCCTGCAATTCTTGCGTAGGTGTCATTTGGGCATCTGGACCGCGGCGTATTGCACGGTGCACGCAATCATGCTTTTAAGGTCCTGAGAGGCATCAATCGAAGCAGCGTGTACTGTGCAGTTAATGGCAGCTGCGGGCTGACCATCAATGCATTTGGCCGCCAAAGATCACCGCATTTCATGCATGATGTGTTAGAAATGCACACAGGTGGTTGTGCATGTACTTCACAGCCGTATGGGCATCCGCCGTCCCATGGCTGCCCTGCCGCCCTGCATTGCGGCACAGCTTTGCTTCAGCGTGAGCACAGCCATTCTCCGGCATCCATAAATAGCGTGCTGAGCCAGTGATGCGAAGTAAACCACAATGGTGCCCGAGACTGGCAAGTGACTGTTGTACAATGGGTATGCACTGCGCATGGGACAAGGACTGAGACGTAGAGGCACAGCCGTGCTCAATTGGTGCAGGGTGATGACTCATATATACTCATGACTGCATGCATGAAGCTGGGGGGCTTGCTTTGCTGCTTGCTTTGCCCTCCCCTCCCCCCAACCATATCATGTACCGCAGAGCGCTGGACCCCCAAGTGCAGTGCAGTGCAAGGACACCATGTTTTAGACCCATCCTAAGCGGTTGGACCATCGCGCACACATGCCACAAAGGACAGGATGGTGTACATGTGCAAGTGCCTCATGCAGCAATACGCGCGCGTGCGATTATGCGTGCACGCGCATGTGCGGTTTCAGGCCTCAGGGACGTGGGAAGCACGTGGGAAGCATGCGCTGGGTTGTAAGGTACCGCACTGTGCATGCACTCAAGCATTGCTGAGTTCATCGCAGGCGAAAAGCCGGCATGGCAGCGCCTGCGGTGTGCAAGCGTCAGGCAGGGCGGAAAACATATCATACAAGGGGACAGGTGGTGGGAGCTTAGATGTTTCCCAACAAGGGTGCGCAGCGGTTGCAGCTGGCATAGGCCTTGGCAAGGCGAGTAGCGTCAGACTGTTCAGGGCGCGCAACGCCGCATAGGGCCGCAGGGTGCTGGGAATGAAGGAAAATCCGCCACACACACGCCTAAAACCTCACAAAACTCTGAAACGAATACGGTACCGCGACTTGTTGCAGCCAGAATAGAGGTCGCATCGCAAGGTTGCTGTCATAGCCAGGTGCGTTTGGTGGCTGGTGCAAACATGGTCTCCACCCCGACAACATCAACCATACGTCCATACTAAATGGCAAACAACTGGCGTTTGGGGGCCGTTCCTGGGAGACGGCGGTGGTTACTGCAGCAGATCGTTCAGGTCCATTCCAAAGGCTGACATCGCCTTCTTGACGAGGATGGCGCCTATGCCGACGTACAGCGCCCACATGATCGCCGTCAGCATATGGTCCGCTGTCGTGTGGTCGGTGTGGTGCCCACCGCGCGTGTGTTGATGCAGCAGCCCCAGCCCCCCCTGGTGCGCATGGCGGCCGGCATGCGGCTGCTGAGGAGCCACATGCTCGTGCAGCTCGTGCGCGTGCGTGCAGCCGGCAGCGGTGCAGCTTGGCGCGGCCGCCTGCGTGGCGGTCACCACTGCGGGCCCAGCAGATGACCCCGCAGCAGCAGCAGTGCTTCCTGCGCCGCCCGTGCTCTTGCCCAAGGGTGAAGCCAAGGCTGCAGCAGCGCTTGCCGCGGCTTGCTGTGTGCTGGGCGGGGCTGGTGTTGACCCTGCGGTCGGTGTGTCCAGGCAGGTTCCAGTTGCACCTGCTTGCGCACCGCTGGCTGCCTTTGCTGGCGAGCTGGGGACAGAGGCAGCTGAGCTGAGTGCGGTGGCGTCTTGGCCTGCTGCACCTGCCTCCAGCTCTCCCTGTGACGCACACAACACAGCAGCACACGTGTTGGGAGCGCAGGTCTTGTCACAAGAACGGACTGTGCACTGGCATCAGCAATGGCGCTGGTGTTTCAGAAAGAGGCGCCCGTGGCGCTGGGGTTGTCAGGCAGCACAGCAAGCAGCTGAGCCGCTTTCTTGTCACAATAGCCCTCGTGGCAAGGACTTCCGCCGCCATCACCATCATCGTATCATGATGCAAGCATTTATGCAAGCAGTCTGTGAATGCACGCGCCTACTGTGCAAGTGCGCAGAACAAAAACAAGCATGCCTCAGCGGCATGTACTTGCGTCAGCGCCCCACATGTTGCTGGCACCATAGTGGTACATGCACACTGGAGGGGCGTTGCTCCAGTGGTGCAAACGGCGCCGGCGCTCAAAGGCGAAAGGCAACTTGTCTGCGTGTGACTCACTTCTCGCTGCGTCCCCTCTGATGCGGCCGTTGCCGGCGCCACCGCCTCCTCTTGCAGCGCGAGCATGCGCTTGTGCATGTCGTCTATCACGCGCTGCCTATCTGCGCTGCCAAAGCGTGGCGGCTCCGAGCGGCTCTTGGGCACTATCAAGCGGCGCTCCTCCTTGCTGAAGTCCTGCAACCAAGCCAAGACAGTGGTGTCCACACCAGCATAGACAGTCATTTCCATGTCTGGAAGCACCAAGCACTTTCAGAGGACTGAAGGGGTTGATTGCTAGTATTTCGTGCGGCCCTGGTGCGCAACCATCTAGACACGGTCCAAGCAGCAACGCTAGATGTAGGTGCGTGAAGGGGTGTAAGACGTAGGTGCGTAGCTGCCGCACACTTCATTTTGCCATACGTGCTGTACTGCTGTGACTCACCGTGCAAAGGCACAGGGAAGCTGACATGTGTGCAGAGCCCAACACAGGGCAATTATCCAGCTCATGTGTGCGAGCCTCGACATGGTGTTACGATGGGCAAGGTATTGGGCTGGAATCGCAAGGCAGGCGTGCAAACACAACCTTGCGTGCTGCATGCTCGCTGGGGAGGCTGGCACCGCCCGCTGTCACACCTGAAAACAACATACTGTCGAGCTGCGGATATTACTGTGCGTATCAAGGGTGTTCTTAGCCGTTCTTAGGTGACATCCCGTTGTTACTTTTTTATGCGTCAAGAGTCTTACGAACGTCAGAAACAGTCAGCCTAATACCACAAACGGGCCCGCCCCAGCCCCACCACACAAGGTCAACTCACCAAGGACCCCAGGGCACCTTGCCCAGGTGAAGGCATGAAGGCTATCAGTGCCGTCAGCGCAGTGCGAATGCTCCACGAGGGTTGCCAGTGCTCAGGGTGATGCGATGAGATCGACAAGCATATCTTGACCCCCGTCTCGAAGCGTCCGCTGGGTGTGAGCATCATGAAAGCTGGTGGCTTGAAAGGGTATTCCGGGGGAAGCAGGATGCGGCCGTGGTAGATGCCGCCCTGTCCCGCGAATGCAGCCCAGCAGAAATGAACAACGAGCGTGCCGCAAAAGCACTTGCCCAGCACATCCCAAGCACATAAGAGCAGAAAAACACCCAGTACTGGCTTTGCCCTTGCTGCCTAAGCAAACGGCCAAGTAAACGAGCCGCGTGCAGTGAAGTTGCACAGCAGTTGGCACCAGAGCACGCTCCGAGGCCAACGTTCCCAAGTCATATTGTGTAAAGCCTTACGGTTCCATGAACCCAAATGCAGAACTCTATGGAACACCAAGACAAGCCGCTTCACCAGCACTAAAGTCAGTGAGTAGGCCTCGCCTCAGGCCAACGCACCCACCTCAAACTCCGTGTCTGCTGGGCCCTTGATAACAAAGTGCCACTCGAAAATGTCGTTCTGCAGGTGTGGAACACATCGTGGTTAAACCTTCGGGAACAGGAGGGCTTGCTTTCCCTTGGGACCCATATTTTACTGCCAGCAGCTGCTCAGCACGGGAAGCGGACCCCTTATCACCTCGAGCGCCTCTGCTATAAACTCCGTCGACTTATGTTCCCGCATCTCCTTCATTTCCTGCGCGGTAGCAGGGTGTATTGGGCGAGTGTAATTGGGAGGGCTCTGGGTTCCAATCCAGGCAGTTGTTCCAATGGCAGCAGTATCAGCGCAACCCAGCCCGCACTCACCTGCATGATGCGCTTCACCGCCGGGTTCCGGGAGTTGTACTTGGCGTTTGCGGCCATTGGGGCGTTGTGTGTTATAGGGTTTAAGTGTTGAGAGTGGTACACCGTGTAGCAAAAGGGCGTGTCGCAAATAGTACTTGGCAACCTAGGATAGAGTGCTGGTATGGCTTCTTCTGGTAGCCTGATGGACCCCCTAGGCCGCATCAGACGCGTTAGCCATCTACATTGGTTCCGGAGCCAGGCAACGGCACCACCAATACACCAATGCAACATCCCGAGCTAGCATGCTTTGATCAGCATCACACATCACGATGACATCGGTCAGCACCTCATCTGAAGCTAGTGTGGATCGCTCCATTGCTGCGCTGCGCTGTGCGAGCATCGCCAGTCCACATACCGCCGCTCACCTGGATCCTCGGGTCCAACGCTCGCACACGATGCAGCACAGGTACACCATTTCTTCTTCATCTGCATGTAATACATGACCATCGCGACCTATGTGAGTGTAGGAAGTGTGGTTGTGGCAACCATACTGTGCTGCCCGGTACCTGAACAGGCCGCAGACCTTGCCGCTGTCGCGCAGTTACTCAGTTGACGGAAGGGAACCCGCGTGGTGGTGTATTGCTGTGCATGCACACAGGTCAGCTGATCGAGCCTTCATGTGGGATTCGCACCCACAGCCATGCAGTGCAATGCCATGTTCCCTGGCGCAAGAAGTGCCTTTCGCATCAGCCGTGATGCACTCAGCACCCCTGCACTGCCCATGTGTAGGGCAGTCCTGTACATGAAGGTAGCAGTTGTATCTTGGCTGGAGTCACAAAGCTGTAGTACAGTGCTTTCCTCTGGCTTTCCTGCCGCATACCCGCTATACCTCTGCACTACGTGCCGCTTGCTCACTCCCCTGGCACGTCCCCTTTGGTTACAGTACTGTTGTTAACAAGGCTTTTTGGTGGCTCTGCACGCAAGCCACGAACGTGCCGCAGCCAGGGAGCTGCAGCACCTCGCGATGGCGACCAGCAGCGGCCAGGCCTACCAGGCCGTGGTGCTGGCAGGAGGCGAGGAAAAGAGTCTATATCCGTTGACTAGCGGTGGCACGGTCAAGGCGCTGCTCCCAGTCGCTAACAAGCCCCTGCTCAGCTACCCTCTGCGTGCGCTGGAGGCAGCCGGCCTGCGCTCGGTGATTGTGGTAAGACAAATGACCGCATGCCACCCTGCGTGTGGTGTGGGGGGCATAGCACGTGGACACGGTTACATTCGGCTAACTGAATACAGTTGTGCATACTTCCACTGGTTAGGCGTGACGCTGGGAGCTTACGGTGTTGACGGCTCTCATCAGTGAAGGATGCACGTTTCCACGCAGGTTGTGATTGGTGACAAGGTCGCAGCTAGCGTAAGCAGCTGGATTACCCAGGACTATGCACCCTCAAGCAGCCTGCAGTGCGAGGTGCGTGGGAAGGCAAAGATCGAAACCGTGCTTGCAGAGCTGGGTATGGGCTGGGTATGGGCTGTTTCGACATCATACTGTGCTGTTGCCATACTTCAAACAAGGTTTGCAACTCAGAGGCCGGCCTGCTACACTGCAGGTTGTTTCAGTGCCTGAAGAACACGGTACAGCGGATGCGCTGCGCGCAGTGGCTAGCCGAATCACCAGCTCCATGTTTGTTGTGCTAGCTGGTGATCTGCTGACGGACCTACCCATCAACGCCCTGGTGGCGTCGCATCAGCTGCACGCTGCCAGAGCAACGATGGTGTTGATTAAGCGCAAAGTCTCCCCAACAACGGAGACAAAGCCAGGGAAGCCTCCAAAGGTAAGGAGGGACACACCAACCATACAGCGCCTGCCTGTGGAAATTGAGACCTTTCTTGTGGCCTGGCGTGCTGACTTTGGGACCTCGAAAGAGTACACGCAATGTCCATCGACACATATGTGCTGGTAATGCTGCCGCGCCTTCTTCCTCAGAACGTGGACTACATCGGCTTGGACCAGTCTCGCGAGCACCTCCTGTTCTATGCCTCCTCGCCTGATGCCTTGCGGGACCTGCGTGTCCCGTTGGCGACGCTGCGGTGTTTTGGGTCAATGTCTATCAGCAGCGACCTGCAGGACGCGCACCTGTACGTGCTCAATAGGTGAGGAGCAGGCTGGTGGCCATGCCAGCATCCTCATGTGCGCTCTGAGGGCAGGCGTGCATCGACCTGTGTCAGCCCATGCTTGTGGGGAAGCGAAGCGGCTGTGCACAGCGATCAATGCACCTGCGTAGCTGCCCATGCATCACGGGTCTGAGATGCGGCAAGCCCAACATTGCTATGCAAGCATGTACTGGGGAATGCATGCATGAGCGCATGCACACGATGCGCACAGACACTGGAAGAAGGCACATGCACTGCCAGCGCTGTCGCATTGGTGCCATTGCTGGACGCTGTCAATGAAAGCCGAACAAGCATAGGAACATGCCGATTGGTGGCCCGTATGAAATGCATGCACAGAACATTAAAATTCCGGTAGTTCATGCCAGGCGGAATTCCGTTCCGCACTGCGGCAACACATCTAGCCCGCCCACATACTCATTCATCCTGACAGCTGTGCACGGAAGCGTGGCGGCGTGGCGTTCTTACCAACGATGTGGGGCCATTGGCGTGAGCTGCTTAGCGCTTTCGCCTCTTGTCTTGCCTGATTCAGGTCGGTGCTCGAGATCCTCGCGGAACAGCCCAAGATGGCCAGCCTGCGGCAGGACATGCTGCCGTACCTCACCCGTCAGCAGTTCCAAGCCGCCACGCTCAGCAGCGCAGGCGCCCAACCACAGCAACATCACCACCACCACCACCACGCGCATGCACACCCGCACCTTGCCGGAACGGCTTCCGGCAGCGGCGTCGGCAGTGCAGGCGCCGCCGGTGCCACGCCCGCACACGCGTCGGATGGCGCCGCTGTGGCGGGCACCACCGGGCGTGCCGTGGGCGCACATGACGCGCTGAGCCGTGCCAGCGGTGACCCGGAGGATGGTCTCGGGGAGGAGGACGGGTCGGTGTCGGGGCTGTCGGGCGTGACGCCACGCAGCCGGCGCGAGCTGCCTGGGTCCGATTACATGACGCTCAGCCACTGCGCGCGGTCGTCAGCGCAGCAGTCCCAAGGTGGCCTCCGAGTGCACCTGGTGGGTGGTGGACTGATGGGTGATGGGTGGGCGGGCCAGGTGCACTCGCACATGGGTAGGCACATCGCCAGGCACATCGCCGACGTCCAGGTGCATGTGCAGTCGATGGGTTCGGTGCCCTGCGGGCCCCGTCAGTCGCTTGCAGACATGTACGACCTCTGCACCCACTGCCGGCCAAGCTCCACATGCTCACGCAGTGATCACGCACGCACCGGCAGCTGCACAGGACGTCAGCTGTGCTTGAGGACATGAAGCATTTTGACCTATGGTATTGTGCGCATGGTGTGTCGAAAAGGGCGAAGGGCTGGCGCGTGTTTTACCGGCATCTTGGTGCGGTTGCTGTTGGGCGGTGCAGGTGTCTGCGCCGTCGTACTGCGCGCGCGTGTGTGACGTCCAGGCGTATGGCGAGGTGAACAGGGAGGTCGCTGACCCTGGAGTGGCCCTGCACCTCTCAGGCAGCCGGCCTAGCAGGTGCGTTGCGGTACTGTACAGCGTGCGGTATGGCCTGCCGTATGGCGAGCCGTTTGGCGTACATGGCTACATAGCAGCCTACACTTTTTCGTGCATTATTGCCTGGAGCGCTGCACCCAGGGCTATGCCATCAGCAAGCTGGAACTGCCCGTGCACGCAGTATTCTACGGGTACATGCAGGATACGTGTCCAGCTGCAATGCTTGCGCAGCGGCTGAGGCTTTCGCATTCGGACAACGCCGCACACACGCCTGGTCGCGTCATGCGAATCGGAGTGTGGCATAGACAGCACAAGCGGTGGCGAAGCCTGCTGCAATCAGCTTAACCTGCTGCCCTGTGTTGTTCCTCGTCACCACAGCAAGCTTGTCACCCACATGTGCGCACTTTTGGGCATGACTGAATTACGACCAACTGCTGACCCACATCAGGTATGACAACATCGTGGCCGCCAGCGCTGTGCTCGGCAACAAGACGACAGTGGCAGCGGGGTGCATCGTGGGCGACGGCTGCGTGCTGGGCGACAAGACATCCATCAAGCGATCTGTGCTGGGCGCAAACATAAAGTGGGTGCGCCGAGCTGTCTGCTCTTAATAGACTCCCCTGAGTGGCCTCATATGCTTGCACTCAGCACGGACGTCAGCTATGTGCCTTCCGCTACTGCGTTGTGCTGTACCAACGAGCTGTATGGATTATGTGGGTCTGGGCTTGCAGTAGGTGATCGGGTTGTATCTGCCTGCCGTCAGCAGTCTGCGCACACACCAGCTCGTGCGTGTGCATGTTGACACGCCATGCGCAGTCAGGCCGCACCGGCCTGCTTCAACAGCATAGATGCACACTCTTATGCCGGTGTCGTGCCGGTACCATGTCGTGCCGGTACCATGTATGCCGCCTGGCAATAATGATTGGCTTACTCGTAACACAGGAGGCCAATTTGCGGCAGCCAGCTTCTGCACCTGTGCTAGCCATTTGCGTTGATGGTCTGTATCTCTTGTGCTTGACGACTGCGTGTTACGTTGCGGGCGCAGGCTGGGCGTGAACGTCAAGGTGATCAACAGCGTCATCATGGACGGCGTGGTTGTGGGCGACGGAGCGCACATCCAGAACTCAGTGGTGTGCCCGGGCGCCACGGTGCAGGCCGGCGCCACGCTCAAGGACTGCCAGGTGAGCGCCCGGTAGTGAGCAGTGGTGGCAGCCTGGCATGTGACCGTGGTGCATGCAAATGCTCATTTACCTTGACTGATGCATTGCAACTGATTGAAGTTTCAGACACACACCCCTTGCTCTTCCAATCCCTACGGTTGTCAAGCACTAAAGTATGTAGGGCATTGCCTTTGGCTGCATCAGGATGCGTGAGTGGGAGGGTGCGGCGTGACAGTATGCATGCAGCACCTTATCATCCGGCAGCACTGCGCGCCTGCATGGCTCAGCTGCGGCACGTCGCAGCTCGTATCTCTAAGCACAGAGCTTGTGGACCCGCGCTGAAGGCCGTCTTGCATCGCCTGTGTGAGGTGTGGGCGTCCCGCGTGCCGCGGTGGTCCTTTCAGTTTGAGGCACGCCTGCAACGCGCAGCTGCGCAACGTTCAGGTGGCAAACTGGCTGATGCACCGTCGTGCATGTGGATTGGGGGCCTGGGGTATGTGGCTGCATGCTGATCCGCTTGTGTGGTGGTGCGCCTGTGCAGGTCGGGCCTGGCTTTGTGGTGGCCGGTGGTGTGGAGTACAAGGGCGAGGCGCTGGTAACAAAGGTCAAGTAGTGTGGATGCGCTTGCGCAAGCACAGGACAGGACGGCCGTCGCCGTACCCGCTGCGGGTCAAGTGTGTTGCACGATAACGCTTCAGGGTGCTTCAGGATGACAGGATTAGCCATGGATCATGCAATGATGTGAGGCGGCCTTTGGCGGAAAGCAGCGATGCAGCGCGGTTTGTCAGGCGTGTCCCCAATGCAATACATGCAGGATTAGATCATGGGAAATCACGGCGCCATCTGCGGCGACACAAACAGGAATATTTCCTGTATGCGCATGCTGAGTGCACTTATGCAAATTCGATTGTGTTATATGTTCCATTCGGCAGTTCCAATTCCAATCCCACTGCTGCATTGGTGTGAGCTCGTACAAACTCCACGCTTGTCGCATCGAAGGCAGCTAACTCGTGTGTGCTAGCAGTGTGCGCACCCACTACAAGGACGTTGGCCTGGTTGCATTCAAGTGTATACAATAGGACACCTGCCAGTCTGGCCTTGGGTAACCCTGAGCTGTTCACAGTGTTGAGCTTCTCACCCGGGAGCGTGGACAGCATAGCAGGCGCTCCAGTCCGTGGCGTGTAGCACAGGCTCTGCGAACCCACATAGTCACAAGCCCACTTGCAGAACCGTCAGCAGGTGCATTGCGCGCAGCTGGATATGAGCGTCGGCCTTGGGATGAGTTCAGCAAACAACCGCAGGAACCTGAGCAAGGACCGCGTGGATGTCGAGTCGCTGGAGCGCGAAAATGACACGGGCCTGTCACTGCTCAGTGAGCGAGTAGGGCTGCTCAAGTCAGCCACCCTGGGTATTAAGGGTGAGGTGGACTCGCAGCACAAGGTCCTGGATGATATTGACGGTGGGATGGCAGGGACACGTGGCCTCCTGGGCTCTATCACGGACCGCTTTGGGGTGGTGAGTGATTCCTGCTTTCCTCACCAATTTACACAGACGCTACACTTGCTCTGGAATGCGCTCCTGGTTGTGGATTCATCATCGTTGGGCGCGCGCTGTGCAACACCCCTGTGACATGCGCCTGTGTCCCCGTGCAGGTGATGGCGGACAAGACGAATAACAAAATTATCTTCGGCGTGTCTGCAGTCTGTGTGATACTCCTGTTCTTATGGTTTCTGTCAAAGCGGTAGACGCAATCTCACTCCGCTCGGCGGTCAAGCTGTGGTTACACTGCGAACCGGCGCAGCACGGCTCCCCTGGTTGGCTTGCCGGCCACAACCGTGCATATTCAAGTACTGCAACAAGCCTACGGTGAGGGCTCTGCTAGCGCCACGCATTTGGCGAGCGTGGTCGATGCAATGCCGAGCTTTTTTGCAAGCGCCCCCAAACTGCCCGGACGCACTGCAAGCGGTGTTTGTGGACGGAGTCGACACATTGATGCCGTTATGATGTGCTTGGGCACATGGCAGCAGTACCCGTATGCTGGCCAGCGTACGCAACACGGGCATGCTCATCACATAGGGAGAGGCAGCTAGAGACAGGTGCATGGTGGCATCTGGCCCGAGGTTTGAGCATCCGACCACCAAATCATCCTTTTTTCATGGGGATCCGTGGAGTGCAGCAGGCAGCATCCACCAGCGCCTCCCGCGTTCGCGGCACACGCACGCACGCATGGAGCCATATGTTGTTGCGGTATGCAGGCGCAGTGGCACCTTGCAAACGCTGGTCCTCCAACCATGCAGCGCTCACCCCCATGCGCATCCACGCATGCACGTTGGGTTGTTTCCGTGCAGTTCCAATTCTCCACGGTGTGAGAGGTCCATATGCGGAAGGCATGACGACTCATCTGCACTCCTCACCCAAGACTCTCAACCCGCAGCCGTGCATGGCTTTGCCTATGCACACAACATGCACACACACTCGTGCAGTGCTGTAATTAATGCCTTTGCGGACTTGCCCGTCAATGGGGCACGTGTGCGTGCAAGCCAGCGTTGACTTGAACCGCAGGGAAATGATTCAGGTTGTGCTGGGGCGACCGGACACAGCAGCAGCACTAGCACACAGCCACGCGCCAACCTGAGGTTGTCATAAGGGGGAGCTGCCGGTTGCAGTGAACAGTGTATCAACCAAAACGACAGATAAAAATGCTTTGCGCTCTGGGCGAGCACAGGTATGTATTGCATTTTAAACACTGGTGGGTACTGCACGTTCTTGGCTATCATGGGCAGCCCACCTATCCACGTTACACCGCATGCGAGGCTGTACCAAGTTGCTGTATCGGCGCACGGCGGTTGAATACGCCTGCCACTAATGAGGCAATTCTCGTGTCACAAATCTCAAAATCTAAGCCGTTTACATCAAAGCAGTCGGTAGACCAGTCCGTTCCTGGCCCATAAACCTCACTGAGGGCTCAGAGAGATGACACTCCGGAACCGCTCCACTGCTCCAGAACCAGCAGCTACTTGTGTGCTACTTGTGTGCTACTTGAGTGCTACTTGTGTACAGTGTATCAGTATGTCTGCTCAGTTGTTATCCTTGCCGATATCACAGGTCCATGAACCAAGCACAAGGTTTGAGAAAACACCTGTACAAGCATTGCCTTCTGGCAAGCACTGTCTGGCCTGCATGTCGTGTGCAGCACTGCTGAAGCACTGCTGACTCCTCTCCGCTGCAGGGCAAAATGCATGTGATAAGCACCTAGGCATTTTGTGCTGTGCGTCGTCTGCACCGTGTGTGCTGGGTGCTTCTTACTCAGCTTGGGCTTGACAAGTGACAGCGGTGCATCATGCATACGCACCCCAGGCTCAGGTCTGTGCCACGAATTCCGAACATGGTTGCAAATAAAGTAACAAGATTTAGAAGTGCACGAGGTTTCAGCACTGCTGCGGGGCACGTACGGGGCGCGGCGTGCTTGCAGGATCAGGGTGCTTGGCTTTCTCAGCAACGCTGCAGTTGCAGGATGTTCAGTATGTTGAAGACGAGGTGATTCAGGAGCATAGCACCGTGTCGTTACAAGGAGTGTTTTGCTAAGGACAGCAGACCTACAAATTTGAAGGTACAGGTTCTTGTATGGGCTGTTTAGGCTTTTGACCCATGTGATTTCACAGTCTTAACAAGCCACGCCCTCAAGGTCAACGAACATCACTGTTTCACTTGCTTGATTGTATTACGTCTCTTACGTTGCCTTTCGAAGCGAGCTCGCAGGCTTCCTCTTTGAAATACGAGAGAATGATGTCGAGCCTTGCAGCACACTCCGAGCAAGTTAAGCGCGACGTAAGGCTGCTTGCGTACCCGTCTCGGCCATGGGTACCGCCTCTGAATTACGAGGGTGAGTTGCGCGCACAGCAAAGCGCTGACACTGACTCATCATTGATGACTTCCGTGTAATCGACGGCCGGTTTTAGGGCTTCTGACTGTCTCGCTCCAACAGTCAGTGCTTCAGCTGAGGGTTGTGTGCCTTCCCTGCTCCAGGCTCTCCGGTGCTTGACGTTGCTATTATAGGAGGCGGCCAGTGCGGCCTGACAATAGCGTTTGGGTTGATACGCGAGCAAGTCAAAAATGTGCTGGTGAGTGTGAGAATCACTGCGAGGCAGAATCAACGCAAGACTTCGCGACACTGCATGGTGCTTAGGAAAGGGCATCAGCCACATACATAAAGCATTGTAGTATGCTGACAACGAGTGAAACATGTTTGGCCGCTCTCCGCAACGCCAACAAGTGCAGCAATGAGCTTCCCACACCGAACAGCCAACGGGGCAAAAACACAGCAAAGGCACAATGGCAGGTCGTTCTTGTAGAGCAGCCTGCAAGCATACTCAGCGCATATTACTTGGTTTGCAACAAACCCTGAATCAATGGAACCGAAACCAGGTCCTGTCGACTGCAGTGAATGTCTTCACTGCGCAAAACATACATGTGGCTGGATATCTGCATCTACAGGTGCTGGACGAGAATCCAGCTGGCCTTGAGGGCCCTTGGCTGACGTATGCACGGATGGTCACGCTGCGTACCAACAAGGCGCTTACTGGTCCAGACTTGGGTGTCCCCTCACTCACCTTCCAGGTAAGCGCCCTGCTGTGCACATGTGCTGAAGGAGGGCCACCCGGCAATAGTATTTGCCATGTCAACCCGGGCAGTTTCGGACATGTGGTCCTGGCGTTTGTCCTGCACGATTATTGCCCTGGCACCAACATCGGAACGGACACCCCTCATGGCTGCAGCAGCACACTCAACTGCACTCCTGAACGCGAGCACGACCGTGTCTATACACACCGCTCTGCGCCCCGCCGTCCTGACAAACTCACTTCCTGCTACTTATCGCAGGCATACTACGAAGCTAAATACGGTGCAAAGGCCTGGGTGGCGCTGGACAAGATCCCCAAGGAGGAGTGGATGGCATACCTGGTGTGGTACCGCGACGTGTTGGAGCTGCCAGTGCGCAACAACACGCGCGTCACCAGCACGGAGCCCCTGCCTGCGCCGGTAAGCGCCATGCACACACGATGGCAAACATGGCTGCCGCCTGGAGTGTTGAGTGTGATTTGCCGCTCGCTCTTGCACACGCATGGTGTTCTCCAGTGTGCGTTGGGCGGCCTGGTGCATGGGGGTGTTCGGAAGTGTGGCATACTGGCATGTAATCAGCATGCATTGCATGTGCTTGCGTTCTTGAAGTCACATGAAGGCACGGGTGGCAGAGCGAGGGTGGGCGCTTTATCACAAGGCCGCGCCACTTCCTGCTGCATCCACTGCGCATGTCACCACACTGTTTTAATTGAACGTACTGACCAGTAACCACCGAGCAATAGAGAGATTAATGGATTACTGCCCTAGTGCCCTGCTGTCTACTGTTCTATCAGCCTGCGTGTGCCTACATGCCTGTTGTGAATCCACGCCTGCCTGCCGCGTTCCCCTTGCGGTGCTGCGCAGGACGGCCGCGGCTACATGTACAAGCTGCATGTGCAGGGCCCTACCGGCACTAGCCACATGTACGCTCGCAAGGTGCGGGGGGCAGCATGCATATCACGTTGCCAGCAGTCTTGCATGCCGGCATGCATTTAACAACAAAGGATTTGGCTTGCAGTAGTCCTTACTCCATAGTCTTTCATATACCAGGATACAATCACCTACACTCTGCCATCAACGCCCCATTACACGTTTACACAGATTTTGGGAGGGGGACAGAGAGGGCAAGGAGCACCGCACCCGTGGAACAGTGTGTACCACAGCCGATGTACAACTTGCATTGTCACATTGATGCGCCCTCCTTCACAACAGCACGCGATATGCGTGAGAAGCGCTCACCGCCCGCTTCTTGTTGTGCATGCTATCTATGTGCAGGTGGTCCTAGCGACAGGCATCCAGGGCGGCGGCGAGTGGCACATCCCCGGCTTCATCCAGGCGGCGCTGCCGGCGTCCCGCTACGCGCACACCAGCCAGGAGATCGACTTTGCAGCGCTCAAGGGCAAGCGGGTCGCCGTGCTGGGGGGCGGCGCGAGCGCCTTTGACAACGCGCAATACGGGCTGGAGCAGGGCGTCGGCGAGGTGGGGGCCGCACCCCTTGAGCACACGATACTCACGAGTTAAGATACATGTTGCACGATAATCCTTACGTGATACCATGTCACAAAATAATCTTTGCATGATAGGGAGCCTGATAGGGAGCTTGTCCACTGCTATCACGAATCACAACTGAGGATGGCTGGCTGGCGTGTGTGACGGGACGTACACGCAGCCGTTTGAGCAGCTAGCCCTCACCTGGGCGCGTCGTCAAGCAGCTCCTGCTGCCAACCGCTACCACCGGTGGCAAGCACGCATGGCAGGACCTCCAATCTGCAATCTGCACCCTCATGCCCTGGCAGGTGGCATTAAACATGGTGTTTGGTCGTTCGGTGCCTTGCTGCGCCGCAGGTGCACGTGTTTGTGCGCCGGCCCGAGCTGCCGCGCATCAACCCCATCCGCTACATGGAGTTCAGCGGCTTCCTGCGCCACTTTGCTGACCTGGACGACGCCACCAAGTACGCCGGCATCAACTTCTTCCTTCAGGTCGGTTAGTGCGCGAGCCGACCAGCAACTAGCATACTGTGTCAGGAAGAGTGGCCATAGGGCCATGCAGTGTGATTCCCGTGGGGCCATACAGTGTGCATATGCGTGTGCGTAAGGATGCTGTGTGCATGGGGGGGGTGGATTACTGTTGATCGAGACGGGAGCTACAACGCTTGCACACAGCTGACGAGGGGCGGCTTGATGGCGGCTGCCGGCCGGGTGGCGGTGTAAAGTGAAAAAGTGAGCGAGTGGAGCAGCAGGGCAGGCTGACCCTCCTCCGCATTGATGCTGGCACTCGTGCTAAACACACCAAAACACCGAACATTGCCAGGAATCGTCCCTATTTCCGTGCCTTTGCGTTGGCTGTCCGTGCATGTTGTGGACCAATGCCAATGTGCCCATCGTGCGGCGCTGCTGTTTGCTCGCTGCCGTGCCCGCAGTTCAACCAGCCGCCCACCAACTGCACCTTCCAGCGCGCCGCCCGCTTCCCCAACTTCCACCTGCACACGGGGTCGCCCTGGGAGCGCGTGGAGATGCAGGGGGACAAGGTGCGCGCCGCATGCATCATGCATCGTGCATGCAGGCGTGCATGGGTCGGTGTAATTGCGCATGCACGCCTAGTCGCGCAGCACCTGCTGTTGGGCCCGGCCCTACCCGCTCTGGACGTGGTGGCGCCCTCAGGGCCTGGCAGCCGCCCCTGTGCACGCTTCATGTGTGACACAACCAGCTGCCCGAACGCCGCACGCCCGTACGCCCTCTGCAAGGCTGATCAGCATGACGTGTGTATTGCGGTATGGTCTCTGGTCCGTGGATTTACCAGTATTATATCGTGTCAGCTGTTCGACGTGGTGCCTTCATCAGCAGCAAAAATGACGACGTAACGCACTGTACCGTATTGGCAGGTGCGCGTAACAACCCCCAAGGGCCAGTTTGAGTTTGACTACCTGATTGTCTCTACCGGCCTGCTCACGGACCTCCGGCTGAGGAAGGAGCTGGGCGCCATGGCGGCGCAAAGCGCGACTTGGGCAGACAAGTGAGCCGAGATCCCCATAGCAGTATGTGCCAGGAAGAGGCGCCTGTGATGCAGTAGCGGTGTGTTTGCTACCATGCATCGCTTGGGCGGGCCGCTGTGTTATGTCGTGATGCAACGTGCGGCACCGTGCATCGCATCAGAGCTACTGAGTCTGGAGTTCTGTATGCCTGGGGGCACAGCGCACACCGCACAAGTCATCTAGGCCAACGCACAGGCAGATAGGCTCTGCGGTGGACTGCAAGCCCGATTTGTGCACCAACACCGCTCAGGCGCTCACAGGATCACCGGCTTGGTTTTGCACCAGCACCTATTGAGTAGTGTGAACGTGTGTGCGGGTGTGTGCGCCTGCCTTGGCACGTAGGTTCACACCTGCGGACGAGTCTCAGCGCAACAAGCTGATCGACATGCACCCCTACCTGGGGCCCTGCTTCGAGCTGCTGGAGAAGGTGAGCAGCAGCGGGCAGCGCCACGTCTACGGTTTTAGCCGCCACTGGGATTCGGGTTTTGGCATTCAGGGCGCAGGCGCTAACAACACCCCCACACCACACTGGTCGTGAGTCATGAAGTCATGACACAGCTGCACAGCATTTCTTTTCAGTCTTTGCAGTGCTCTGTACCTGGGGTTGCCATCGACCAGCCAACAACACCTGCACTGCCTTGGAAGCTACAGCTACGCAGACAGAAACGCGTGGGCGCTGTTTCTGCAGCGCGCTATTCACCGGCCATTACGAGCCTTGGCTTCACCGGCAGAAGCCGTGGTTGTGCCGCCCACCAACGCATTCCTCGCAAGTGCTGAGATGTTATGTACGCATGCAGTAGACAATGCAAGAGTGTGGGCCAGTAGTCCAGTACGTCCTGCCGCCATTCGTCAATCAGCGACCCGCGTATCACCCTTGAGTACACCTCCCCCCTATCCCTTCTGTGTGTCCACCGCGCATCACCTCAGGAGCCCGGGTCGGCGCCGTACCTGTCGGGCGTGTTTGCGTTCAACTACTCTGCGCTGGCCTCCCTGGGGCTGTCGGCCTCAGCGCTCAGCGGCATGAAGTACGCCATGCCCAAGCTCCTGCACGGTAGGTGCGGTTTCGGTTCCGGAGCCAGCTTAGGTTCTTAGCCGTTCAGGTTCGGTTTTGGTTTTGGTTTCGCTTTCAGTTGTGTACACTTGAAGGTCTAGCTGAGAAGGACTGCATGGTCACTGACCCGCGCACCACATCACTCATCAACCAGAGCCGAGCCACCTAGTTGGCACTGCTGACCCGCGTTGAGCCAGCAGGACTCGAGGCATGCATGCAGCGTCGCATAGGTGGCCCAACCTTGGCCCACCCGCAACCCAGGCTGCTCTACCTAGGACCTGCGCACTCAGCATGCCCATGACTAATTATACTTCTGTGTGAATCATCACAATCGCAGGCATCACCCGTGCGCTCTTCCTAGAGGATCAGGCGCTGCACGTGGGTGACTTCCTGGCGTATGACACGGAGGAGTTCAAGGGCGTCTGGCCGCTGCCGGCGGAGCAGCAGCAGCAGGAGAGCGCCTCCGCTGCCGCCGCCGCCACGCCCTGCGCGCCCGCGGTAGCCGCGTTGTCGCCGCCGGCAGCCGCACCGCCTGCGGAGACGCTGGCATGATCCGTTCGCTTGCCACACTTAAATCACTTGCGCTGTGTATATATATTTACAGTAAGCCAACCTGTCCCATCTTAGCAAAGCGGATGGCGTCGGTACATGTGCATACAATGCTCTCCGCGGCGCATGCCTGTGCTCCCTCTCATGCGCAGCTGGCCGTTTGAGGCAAACCCGTGCTAGTCACAAGCGGTGCACATGCGCGGTTGCGCAGCCGGCGACGAAGCACGCAATGGTTGTTGAGATTGTCGGAGGTTACATTACAATATGTTTGGACCGTGTCGACTAACCAGCCCATGCTCCCCCCAGATGGTGACCAGGCGAGCAGAAGAAGTAATTGAGATTGTTGTACGCGGCTTACTGATGTGCAGCGCGCTTGCTGGGGTACCCAACTCCTTTTGCCCCTACTATACCCTACCCTATACTCTACCCTATACTCTACTCTATACTCTACTCTACCCTACTGCTCTACCAGGAGGTGCTGAGTTGAATGGATGCGAGGCCCTGTGGGCCTCAACCAGCGACATGAATGATTCTTCCCGGTTTTTGAGTGAATGACCACCGCAGTACGTATTGCCTGTATTGCAAGCGAGCTTGGCATTCATGCGCTGTGCGTGAGCATTGGTTACCCGTTTTGCAGGCCATATTGAGAACGCGCACATTTGCAATTGCTAGCGCGATGCGATGGGGAGAGTGATTGAGACGGCAGAGGTGCTGTCGTACGTTCTTCGGCGTGCACAGCCTTTGCAGAGGCACAGCCTTTGCAGAGAGCGGCAGCTTGTTTTCATCCCCTTGGCAGCCCGAGCACCTATCAATGAATGAAGTGGCGTGCGCTCTGCATGCTGTGCTTGACATTGTACAATGGTAATCGTGGGCGGTGTCGACCGTTGAGCATAATCGTCGTTAAGGGTGTGTGGAGTGTGTCATCGAGCCAGGTGTGTACCTTGCTGCTCCTCCTGGTGTGCTGCTAGTAAACGATAATCATATGCTTGGGCAATTATGACACAGAGTGCAGTATTGTACGTAACATGACCAACCCACCCGACAATGGCCTTTGGGGCCTGTCAACGTCAAGCAAATTCTGCTTGACTGGTTCTGTCTCTCCACGATTGGGCGGACGGATGCTGTTATCCATCCATCTTCCCATGCGTTGCTGCCCGCGTTGCATTCAGCCTTGCAAGCAGGGGCGCGCTCGCACTCAGCCGCAGCCACTCACGCACGCACGCTAAGCACTGGTCAACAGCCGCAGCCCTTGCCCGTGCGCGTACATCATGCATTGGTCGACGCAAGCGAGGCGGTGCACACGCATGTGATGCACCCATGGGTGCATGTGGTTTGCGCGGTATCATTGCCCAGACGCTGCGGTTGGGGGTTACGGCGCAGTGTCGGACACCAAAGCTGCATTCACGCAATACGCATTGAACCAGTGCCCTGTGGGTGATGCCCAGTGGAGCCCAAGGCTAGTGCCACAGTCACTCCATAGTGCAGCATAACAGTCAGCGCCATGATGCAGCATGACAGCCAAATGCGTCATGATGTAAAGACTGAAACGCACTGCGGCTGCAACGCCTTGCCATCGGGTGCGCATCGCAGTGCTGCTGTAATTCTTCGAGCAGGCAGCTGCACCTTGATGACTGGTCTTGCTCTTGACCCGACGGTCATACTATATCGCCCGTGCGTGTAATGGTGGACATGCATTTGTCCAGCAGCAGCAGGTCCTGCCGAGCCTTGCAATGAGTGCATGCCTTTGAATGCCAGTGCACGTCGGCCCTCAACCAGCTGAATCAAAAGCAAGCAGCTGCACTGCTGTAGGCCCCCGAGCCTCTGACAAGGCAATCGCCTTTTGGACTCTGAAGTGGTTTGTTATGGTGCACACTACTAGCATGGTGGCTTATCAAAACTACCGTATGGCAGCTTCATCATCCACTGCATACATTTTGGGCACACCCACTCCTCTTCTGGGTGATCTAACACGTCCTTGCCTGCCCAGCAGACACCCCAACCCTGCTCTGTGGGATCGCAGCAGAGCGAACGACACTGCGCCTGTTTGAGCTCCCTGCCAGGGTAGTTGCTGAAGATGATCTCCATCAGCCTTGAGGCGGCATATGGGTGGATGCCGTCACCATTGCTCGTGAGCACCGTGAACAGGCTAGCAGTGTCCACCAAGTCCATGGTTGCGTCAGAATTGGCGGTGGGAATGTGTGCTGCTCTGTACCGGCTTGTGAAGCTGCTGACCAGCGTGTCAATGGGCTTCGCAAAGGGGCCGTCCCTGCTTGCAAGCTGATCCGGGCTGCGGACACGGCAGAGGACGTCCAACCAGCGAATGCCCTCGAGCATGGTGAGGCTTTGCAGTACTTGGGAGATGTGATGAACGTAGACCGAGATTGGTCTTGCCATGGCGTACTTGATTGCCAACGGCAGAGCAACTTTTGCATGGTACTGTGCAGCGCACGTAGGGTGCAGCACATGCACACTGGTCTTTATTCAAACAGCATTTCAAAACGCATCCTGTGTTGGCGCAAACGCATGAACCGTTGCAGCGCTACCTTGGCCTTGATTAACCCACTCAGGGCCTTGTCAGCAGATGCAGCCGTACGACTGATTGATTTACATCGCTTGGCTGATCAGGCCATTCAAGATGAGGGCGAATGAATGAATGAAGCGACGCGTGGGAGAACGCTGGCGTGGGTGTGCGTGCGCGATGCAGCCAGCGATGCAGCTGCATGTCGCCTGTAGCAGACGGAAACACCAAAGAGCGCAGTTCCTACCAGAGTGAGTTCGGCAGCCTCCGTGATGGGTGGTCTGGTCCGGGGTGATGAGTGCCAGAAGGTGCCTCCAGCCCTCAGTGCTGTCGTCAGGCAGGTGCAGGCGGCCACCCTCCTGCAGGCCAAGTGACAGTGCGGGGGCCAGCACCGTGGGTGTGCGCCTGAAGCACCTGCGGCTTTTCTTCCCAGTCTGTTGTAGCGAAAACCAGCGTCACATCTGGGTTAAGAGCGCATTCGCTGCTGTCCATTGAGGGCAACTGTTTCCGCTGCAACAAAAGGGTCAGTCCAGTCGGTCCAGGGGTCTTGGCTTGTCAGACTGAAGCGCATGCCAAGCTGTGCTCACAAAGAGATGTGCTGATTGGGATTTCGGCCGACATCATTGAGTGAGTGTCAGCAGAGTCGGGAGATCACGGGTGGATCATGACGTCACGCACACGCATTTGGGTCATCGGCACCAGCTGAACCCTGAAGCCCACGCCTGAAGTCTGCTCATTTGCTCCGCTTACCCGGCTGCCGCACTTGCTCCAAACACTACTGGTATCGCTGCACCTTCGCAGAGGCCATATACAGCCGATGTATGCAGTCCAGCCCCATGCGCAGCTGTCGATATCTCTTGAATCGAACAACGGCACGTGCGGCATGCCCACCGCAGTCCTCCGCCGCAAGCTCACCCAGACCCATCCCACCATCATAAGAGCCCCTTACAAAAGGTTCAGCGCAATAAATTTGCAGCATGGTGCTTTGCAAGGGGGCGATCTGTTTGCTGCCGCAGCCCGCAGGTCAGATGGGCTGCTGTGCCAAGCACCCACGCCAGCTGGCAGCTTCACATCCCACAACGTGCCCGCTAGGCGTTACACCGTAGGCAAGGCCTCTGTTTGCTTTGTTCTGCTCGGGCGCATGAACGTGAAAGGGCAGGTTAGGGGGAGCATAGACCATTGCACCTCGCTCTTCCTCACAACGTCACCATGACAGATTGATTATTGACGTAACATCACTTGGCCAATCAGGCCATTCACAGTCACCAACTCACCATGGCGCAGCAAGCATTTGCGATATTGCACACGCGTCTTCGCATGCGATGTCCGGGCCTAGGACATGCCAGCAGTTATCTCCAAGCACATGACATCAAGTCTGTAGCAACGCAGCCCAGAACACATCGGAAAGCAGCAAAACAGCGGAAAACAGCAGAAAACGCCCCACCAACGGAACGACAAACGTGCAAGGAGTGTGAGAGTGTCCTCTTCGTGAATGTGCTGAGACGAGGGGGGAGGGTTGGTCACGCCGTCACGCTGCATGTTTGCAGCAGCAACGAGCGTCCTGGCACAGCAGCACTACTCCTGCAAGGCACTACTCCTGTGGCGGATGGAGCAGGGGGCGCCCACGTGCAGGCTTCCACACCAAGGAGAAAACAAAAGGCTACCTTAACAGGACCATGACCAAGCCACCACATCACGCATGACAAGGCACATGCAAAGACTAGGAGGATCCCCTCAGCGCCGGCCACGCTTGGCACCGCCGCGCCCCCCGCGCCCTCCGCCGCCGCCGCGCCCACCCCGGCCACCCCGGCCGCCGCCGCCGCCGCCACCACCGCCGCCGCCAGCGTACCGGCCCGCGCGGTTGAGGCCATCCCCACCGCCACGATCGCTGTGGCTGCGCCCGCCGCGGCTGCCGCCGCGGCTGCCACCCCGGCCGCCACCGCGACCACCGCCCCGGCCACCGCCGCCGCCATCGCCGCTTGACTTCTGGCGTGACTCTTGCCACACCCTCTTTCGCTCCGCCACCTTCCTCTCCTTCCGCACCTGTGACACCACCACATCACCATATCACACATGTTGGCACCAAAGAGGAAGGGAATTAGGGGAAATACACAAATGCGGATAGATACAGTGAGATGCTGCCAGGGTATGTACTTTGAACCAACAACCATGCACATTCTGCGTGAGGAGTAAACACCAGCAACGCGCCCAGTAAACGCTCAGTCATCACCCACTGCGACCGTTTGAACAAATGGAGTGCTGCGGCCTGCTCTCAGTAGCTGCTATGGCAGCAAACAAAGCACATCCAACGTGCCCCTTTTGATTCATAGGGCTAAGAACGCTTCATTGGAGGTTCGCTACCTAGCAGCTACCTAACACACACACATACTCTCAGCATACACCAGGGTTCTTCTGCTCGCCTGGTGCCCATCTGGGGGGAGCATGGGCCGTTGGGCCGGCATTCTCCTGATGTAACATAACATAAGTACATAACAGCATACGCCAGAGCGCTCAGGGCGCACCTGATCAGGCGTCTTGAGGCCACCAGCGTTCGCCGCCGCCTTGCCGCCGCCGCCGCCGCTGCCGCGCCCGCCACGCCCGCCGCGTCCCCCGCCGCGCCCCCCCCTGTCCTCCTGGTCGCGGCCGGTCTTGAAGCTCACGTGGCCCATGCCGCGCTCAAAGCGCTTCGCCAGGTGCTTGAGGGAGGCCTCGGAATCATCCTCGGTTGAGCCCGTGGACGCCACACGCCTGCATTTTGCGCATGCCAGAACGACGACATCGGCACATCAGGAGCCAAGCACCATATCAGCCTGAGTTCATGTGACCACCAGCCTGAGTCCATGACTGTTTACTGGTCAACACCACTGCAGGGGTAGGGAGTGGGAGGGGGGGAATGTCCCGTGGCCGGTGCGGAACCCGTATGATTTCAGCATCTGATGCGGGGGGGCATGCCGTGGATCTCTTCCGGCCTTTCAGCACGCGCAGTGCGTGCCGATCTGCGCGGCGTGGTGGTGTTGTTGCAAGGTGTGCTGGTACTCGCAGGCTTGCAAACTTCCAGCCTGCCTACCTTACTTCCGTGCTAGATCGCAGTTTCCGCACCGGCCACGGGGCAGTGTGTACTTACGTGTCATGGGGGTCATGCGTGAGCCGCGTTGCCACACAGGGTCAGCGCAGCATTGCTCACACCGTCTTCGTTAGCAGCACCACAGTGCCCACTCACTTGTGTGTTTGCTTCATCCACTTCTTGTACATCTCCCCTCGCTCGCCCTCCTTGATCTGCGCAAATGAAAGCGACATGGGTACAACTGTTTAGGATCATGCAGCACGCAGGTCTTGCATTGGCCTGTATGGATTGCAGCGCCTAGGAACAGCTCCATACTGTAACACACACACTCACAGCAGAAACAATAGCTCTGTGCGAGCGCCGCCGCCGCCGCTCACCTCCACCTTGCGCCCCGCCTCGTTGCGCACCATGCGCTTGCCGTCGCGCGTGACCACCTCGTTGGCCGCTATCTGCACGTAGCGCTTGTGGCGCTTGTCCCAGTGGAAGCGCCGCTGCTGGCTGGCCATGCCTGCGACAGCAACAAGCCATATCATGAGCGGTGGCGACAGGCGGACAATCGGACATCAAAGGAAGCGTCGTGCCCTGCCCTCAGCGGTGTCGCCATTGATTGCCATCACTGTGTAATCACTACATAGTGGGTACCCGTACCAGTACCAGTACCCATACCAGTGCAAGCAGCAGCCATGAATGCTTCAGTGTTGCAAGTTTCCAAGCCAGCTTTTGCCACGAAGGAAGCATCAACCACACACCTGCGCCCAAACCCCGTTGCCGTCCTAGGCAACCCTCAGCAAATCTGAATGACTACAGAACCACGGTGCGGAACGTGGGAAGGCAAGAAAGAGATACTAAGAGAGACAGTTGTGCTGATGTGATCATGCGCTGGTGCACGCACCTGATTGATCCTCCCCGGTGAGGTCCAGCACCGCAGACGCCAGCTCAGCAGCCTTGGTCTCGGCCTCAAACGACTCGTCCCGCAGCCGCCCGTCCCGCTGGTGACTAATGTAGTACGTGGGGTCCTGGTACTTGCCCTCGCTGACAATCGCGTCGCCGTACGCCGCGGCGGCCGCCGCCTCAGACCGTTTGGACCGGGACCCCCCGCCTTGCCCGCCGCCTCCCTTGACCCCGTCATCCCCTTCACCATCACTGTCCTCGAAATCGTCATCGCCATCCTCGTCGTCTTCATCATCATCCTCATTTGGGTCGCGCTTGCGCTTCTTCTGAGGAGCCTGGCGGCGCGCTGCGGCGGCCGCCGCCGCGGACGACGGCCCGGGCCCCGCGTCGTCGTCGTCGTGCTCTCCGCCAAGCGCGGCCGCTGCTGCGTCTTGCACCTTGCGAATCTGTAGAACAGCAGCACAGCCGCCAATTCATTGCATGGTGGAGGGGCACGCGGGTGCAATGGATACGAAGGGAGCGCTAACCTTTTGTAGTACAAATGAGATGCCCGTAGTACAAAAGTCCGCGGCCATCATCATGCACCAACAAGGGTGAGATATTTGCCTGTCATGCACATGAGCACGGGAAGGTGCTGACACCATGCCTGTGCATGCCGTTACAGAAAGCATGTCTGAGTGTTACTTGGTACAGCACCATACCGTCCTGTACTGCACTGCACTGTATGGCGTTGCCAGGCCGATATCCAGCCCCCTGACACAGGAAGCATTTGCCATTTGTGCAAGCACCTGAGCCCCACCACCAGCGCAGCGCCTCACCTTCTTCTGTCGCTCCCGCTCAATGACGATCGCGTGCGTCGCGCGCTTCTTAGCCATCACGTCCGTGCTCTTGGTGCGCAACGCAGCCTGCGAATCACGCATGCACCACGCTCAATGGTGAGAGGGGATGGACATAGGTCTGGGTATCGGCATGGGCACAGGGGTATGCGTAGGACAGCAGGTGCTGGTCAGCCAATTGACAGACTTTCACATTCACATAGGCTCGCCAGTCCATGCACACCATGCATGCACAAAAATGCAAGTGGGTGAACCCGTGCCCTGTCCTGGGTCTGGGCCTGTGGCTACATGGGTCAGGGTAATGTAATCTCTTTCTGTCTTTCCCATGGGGGGGGGGCTGCGTGTGGATCTGTCTCTTACCGCCTCCAGCATGGGGTTGGTGAAGGTGGAGCGCACATGCGCGATGTCGGCCTCGAGCACCGTCGCGGCCGGCCGGAAGCTCTTCAGCCGCTCCGTGAACTCCGCCAGCGCCGCCTCACCCTGCACACGCATACAGGCGCACACACGCACACACGCCGTACTTGATCAGCCCCACGGGAAGCACGGCCCCACGGGAAACACACTGCATGGCCCCACGGGATGCACACTGCATGGCCCCACGGGAAGTGCACAATTCGAACACACATGCCATAATTGATCGACCGAAGCACGATGCTTCGGCCCACATGCCACACTTTTACATCACGCCACAGTGCCACACAGATGTTCTGCGCCGCACCTGCATGCTGGTGTACTTGCTGCGCGGCAGCAGCGCCAGCAGCAGCGGGCTGGGCCCCTCCTTGACTAGCTCCTTGGCGCGACGCACGCTCTGCGGGCTGGGCGCGGGGCGCGTGCGGCAGTACATGCCCCATGCGTTGGACAGCGAGCGCTGCGCTGAGCCAAGCTCCGCCACCGCCTGTCACACCACACACACACACACACACACACAAGCAGGCCGTTGTTTGTTTTGCACCAGCTGCCAGATCAGGCCAGATACCGTACCTCGCTCGCCGTCGTCAGGTGCAGTCTGCATCCTCAAACATATCCACACTGCACAGCCCCACGGGAATCACACAGCTTGGGCCCACGGGCGCTCGTTCTGACACACACACAAGCAGGCGTACACACGCTTAGAATGGCATGCTTAACGGTTTCTAACCGAGGCCCATGGCGGTGTGATACAGCCGCGGCTCCTGCCCTCTCTCAGAACCACCAGTAACAACAACACCAGTTTGAACGCACAAACCAGCTCGTAGATTTAGATTTAGATTTAGATTTTACATTAGGAGCTTTCTAGCCGAGGCCGACATTCCCCTCAGATGAGGACATAGAACTCTCGCAGGTGCGTACCAGCTTGTAGCACAACGATGTACGTACAACAGTGCGGTACGTACAACAGTGCGGCGTCACGCTTTGAACCATTTATACCACCAGCTGACATGCCATATGTAGGGAGCGGGAGGATACCGCATTTCACCAAAACAACCCGTGCAACCCGTATCAATAACAATACGTGCGTGCAGAGCTCGTGGGCACGACTGCATGCTAATTGCTGAAGCTCGCACCGTGATGAGCTCTCTCACGCGCTCCACCAGCGGGTCCAGCACCACTGCCGGGAAGGTGCCGTACACGGCCGGCGCCTCAGGGTCCACCAGGCGCGCCGCCAGCGCGGCTGAGTCCTCGTCGCCCGGGGGCACCTCTGGCACGATCGGCGCGGGGTTGACCTTCCTGCAATGGTGGGGCGTTGGCAGTTTATGTGTTCAGCATGCGAGGGACCGGGCTAAGAAAGCGGCAAAATCATTGCAATCGGAAGAGCTCGGGCAAGCGTCGAAAGACGGTACATCACTGGTGAGGTAAAGTTTTGAGGTGGCTTACACAGCGATTAAACATGCCAGTAGCAAGTGATTATGGTGGCAATAAAGTGGTCACGTCGTCAAACTACCACCACAGCATCAGCTTGCTTGGCCCGGCCAGCCTGGCTGACCCTGCTGCCAGCCTGCTACACACGCACATAAGCACACTGGATGGCCCCACGGGCACCCAACATCTCTCAGCACACAACGCACCTGGCCAGGAAGAGGTGCAGGTCCAGCAGGAAGGGCAGCTCGTCACGCGTGAGTATTGAGTAAGCGATACCGTGCCGCCCCGCACGCGCCGCGCGGCCCACGCGGTGCACAAACAGCTCCGGCTTGGCGGGGAAGTCAAAGTTGACGACGTTGTCGAGCAGCGGGATGTCGATACCGCGCGCGGCAACGTCGGTGGTGATCATCAGGCGCGTGCGCTGCGCGCGGAACTTGGCGACGTGGATCTTGCGCGCCGTCTGCAGGTTTGGCGAGGTGTGTGCACGTACACGTAAGTGCGGCGGGTGTTGGGTGGTATGTCGGGAAGAGGCGCCCGCGGGGCTGTGCAGTGTGATTCCCGGACGTGTGTGGATAAGTGTGTGGGCATGCGGCCAACGTTCCATTTGTGTAGTGATGCGGTGGAGAGAGGGTGGCGAGCGCGCAGGGCGGAGGGCTGCAGGCAGCTCCGGCCTGTCGCATCACTGCCGAGAGGAACTGTGGTACATTCGCGCCTGTGACTGTGTGAGGTGTGTCCTTCTCGTATTGACTTATTGTGCGGGACCAAACTCCCAGGACAGCAGCCTGAAGACAAGAGCTTCATAGCAGGATCGACAGGACAGGGCCGTATCACTGTATCGTCATTGCCTGGTCTCGCCTGCCATCCACTCTCCCCTCCCCTGCCCCCCACTCCCTCCCATGCATGCGAGCCTTTTCTGAACCCCTCCCGAGTACGATTGCTTACACTCCGCTGGCTGCCCGAGTGCAAACAACAACGTATGTCATAGAGTAGCATGGCGCTCACCTGGTCCATGGACCCGTATACGCAGCTGGCGTCGATGCCCTCATGCTTGAGCAGCGTGTGGATGAACTCCGCGTGGTGGCGCGTGGCAGTGAAGACGATGGTCAGCTGCTCGGGCGGCACCACGGAGCGCAGCAGGTGCAGCAGCGCCGCATACTTGTCCTCAAACCTGCATGCATGCACACCAACAATGCGTTAACGCATGCACGCAACATGCATGCACAACACTTTGTGAGTTTGGCGGAGCAGAGCCGATCGTGGTATTGACCAACAACGCAGCGTTCGGGTGAGTAATGCAAGTACGGAGCACGCTGCACTGCGATACACGTGATGTTTATCATGCACCTGCTAACCAACTCCTGAGCACGTACCCTACATACGGTACTCGTCCTTCTCACACTCAACTGTTACTAGAGAGAGACAGTCAGACAGGCAGCGCACATGCTTTTACTAAATTTGAAGCCGGAAAATAGCAACGCCGGAGGATATATCCTCGCATGCGCGGGACGGGGTGCACCTGCATGTGAAGAAGGCCATGCCCAGCTCGGGGCTGATGCGCCGCTCCATGTCCAGGCGCACCAGCTGAGGCGACTGCAGGCCCGCCTGCGCAAATTCCGCCAGCCGCGCCGGCAGCGTGGCGCTGAACAGCAGCGTCTGGCGGGCGGAGGACATACGCGCCAACAGGTCGCGCACCTGCATGCGAACAAACGCAGCAGCAGCAGCAGCAGCAGCAGCAGCCCGAGCGGCACGCAACAAGTCGTAAACAGCCAGACGTGTACCATTATGTCAACCATGGGTTTGTTACGGCTGCAGCATTTGCCACGGCCAGCAATACCGGACGAGCAACGGCATGACGCTACGCTCCTGGGGGTGCACATGTCACTGCCAAAAGGTTGGCCCGCTTGGCAGGGCCATGCGCGGAGGGGGCGCAGGAATCGTTGGCTCGTTGCACGCAGGTATGGAGTTGCATGATGCGGTTACCGGTACCCGTACGGGATCGTGGGCGTGCCCCCTCATGTAAGGTCACGCCAGGCTGCCACCCCTAATCGCTGCAGGAAAGGAAATGCAGTTTGGAGTCTGACTGGTGTGGAGGGGCATGTTATCTTCCTTTGTGGCTCCGTACGCGTCCACAGAGCTCTCTGCACGGGCCGCACCTGGTCCAGGAAGCCCATCTCGAAGAGCCTGTCCGCCTCATCGCACACGCAGTACTCCACCGACTTGAGGCCCAGGCCGTCAACCTGCACAGCGCAACACGCGCCACACACACGCGACAGCAGCCAGGCAGGTAACACGTACTGTCATGACCTGGACCCTCCAACGAGGTCGCAACCACACACGTAAAGAGTTAGGCGGGCAAATGGAGGATGGGCTGCGTCAGGGGTGTTGGTAGAGGGAGAGCCCATGGGGCGTTTGCTTGGGGGGCGGGCGCATCCACTCACCCCCGCACCCCAAGCGCCATTCCCTTGCATTCCACCCATCCTTGCACGTGATTCTCGCACCATGCGCGGTGCTTTGCGTTAACACAGGCACAAAGCGCGCAGGCCACACGTGCGTGCGTCAACACAATACACCCCAACCAGGAGCTGGCCCCTGTTTGTCATGCGAGGCACTACGTGAGGCACTACGTGAGGCACCCCTCCAACACTTTCCATGCCATCCCCATCCAACCATACACACCGTAGCACTCCCTCATGCCACGCTTGCACACAATGCACCAGTCCAGACCATTAGACGCTACGGGTTTTCATACAAACGTACATGCTACAACAAAACACATTCATATCCCTACACACGCACGCGCGCGCGTGCACCGGCAACTGTTGCTGTTTTCATTCCCCCATCGCCCAACACGCATCTCTGCTCGAAACGCGTGCGGTCCTGGGCTGGCTGGCAGTCACGCACCTCTTGCAGGTGGTGCAGCAGGCGCCCAGGCGTGGCCACCAGGATGTCCGGGTTGGTCGCCAGCTCGGCGAACTGCACCTCCATGGCGTCACCTCCCACCAGCACCGCCGTGCGCAGGTTGGTGCAGCGCCCAAACTCACGCACCGCCTTGTTGGTCTGCGGGACGAATACGTGAAAACACGCGGCGGGCACTCAGGTCACTGCAAACGGTGCCGGTGATGTGCAAGCAGCGAGCATCGCCAGGGGCCGTCTCCATGCTCACGCATACGCACGTGCTCGAATCATGGCGCCACGGGAATCACACTGCATGGCCCCATGGGCGGTCTTTCTGACAAAGCGAGCAGGTCCTTAGGCAAAGCATGGACTGAAAGCTTGAGCTGCTGCGTGAGGGAGGGAGGGTGCGCGGTGTGTGTGGGAGGGGTTACGGCATAACTAAGCATGCAGCCCAGGAACACGACATGCATATCAGAATGTGACATGCAGGCAAACGGCAGGGTGTCAAGTGAGCGCTGCAACTCGGATGGCAATGACGAGGCAGATTGTGTTTCGACCATGCACGGAATTGGAGCAGCTGGGTGCGTGTCGCCGACACCAGGTCCGGGCGCGCGCATGTGTGGTGCACATGCTGATGTGTGCGGATGTGCGGTGTAAGCTCGCGGCAAGCGGTGTGACGTGGCGCACAGCTGTAACGCTTGGCATGATTGCATGGGGGGCCCCGGGGGCCTGAGGCCTGGCTGCCCTGCGGTGACGCCGCTCGGTGCAGTACTAGCTGCGCAGCGGGGCGCTCGAAAGGCAGCGCGCCACAAGGCGATGCTCAGGAGCTGAACAGCTGGGCTCACCTGCAGCGCTAGCTCACGCGTGGGTGACAGGATAACCGCTCTCGCACCCGCTTTGGTGCTGTGCTCCTTCAGCCTGAACGCAGAAAACGTCAAAGAAAACATGCCGTCCGATAGCGAACTATGATACGTGAACCGCAGGCAAATCAGTCCAAGGCCATGCGCAGCACTCAAAGCCAGGTTAAGAGTAAGTCCCTGCACTACATCATCAACCACACGTTGTCAGGCCTTGCTGACACGGCCCACGCGGCAGCGTCAAGAGGCGCAGGTTGCGCGCGTGCACGCACCGTTCTATCATCGGGATGACAAACGCAGCTGTCTTTCCGCTGCCTGTTCGGGCCATGCCCACCAGGTCCAGGCCCTGGAGGATGAGCGGCATGGCTTTGCGCTGGATGGGCGTCGCCAACCGGAAACCTTTCCGCTTGATTGCTTTCAGCACTGGCACAGACAAACCCATAGCCTCTGCATAGTCACCAGACCCAGGACAAACCTGTCACGTCAGCTCTGAAAGTTACAAATGTGGGGCCTCAACACACTGTTGTAGGCGTCTGCAGTGGGCGGCGACAGTAGCGACGGCGACGGCATGGACTGCCATACCAGTGCCTTGCAAGCGAAGCAACCAAACTAACACAATAGCGGCATAGCACTGGATGCATCGTAGGTGCTTACCAAAGGTTCCTGGCTTGCTTTTCTTCTTTTGCTCTTTCAGTGCTTTCAGGCGACGGCCGGAAAGAAATACGGGTTCGGCGTCAGGAGCCACTTCATCCGCTGCGCCAAAGTCCACAACCCCATCAGCCTCCTCCATGACTTCACTCGTGCTGTCCGACATGTTTGCTGTCACACTGTGGATGACTGCTGGCGCACTATCAGTTGTGTCTGCGGTGTCCAAACTCAACTTTGGTTCCCCGTCAGGTTTTACAGAACCTATGTCACCAGCCTTAAGAAAGCAACACAGACTAAGCGAGGCAGCAAGGCCTTATCCTCAGACCACTGGCCGGCCAGCACGGTTGTGCACGGCGCCGAAACCACGTTGCGTGGGTTGTGGGTATCAAACCCAGGTCCAGACCTGACAGGCGTTTGTAAATGGCGGGTTCAATATAAATTCACAGCTGAGGAGGTCGATGAATCCTGAATATGATGCAGGGATGCCAAATACATTGGTACGGTAGGTCAGACGACGCTCGCCATCGCTATCAAATTTACCGAATTGGCAATCATGCAGGACTCAGCATCCAATGAATGAGCACATGCGGTGCCAGCATCAACCAAGCCAACAATTCACTGCCATACGCCTATTGATGGGCCAGTTTAAATGGAGATGCCCACACCCGCCAGCACCTCCTTCAGCTTGCCGGAGCTGTATGCAGCGTGCGTGTCTGCACAACAGCCGCACGAACGAAAACAACGTTACAATGGGCGCACCGCAGCAAGCAGTGCCAAGAAGAGGAGCACGACAAGCACTGTAACTTTGCGGGGCTGCAGATGAAGCGTGTCCGGCATGCAAGCAGAAACGCTTACCATCGCAGCCACCAATGTAGCTCCCGCCAACAAACACCTGTGGAACGGTCCTGGATCCGGTTATGGACTGCAGAGCAGCCTGGATGTCCGCACCGTCACCTGCAAGCACGGACAGTCGTTCGCGTCAGGTGGCAGAACCTCCAGTCATCAGAGTCTCCACCAGGTACTCCTGTCCACCAGGTGCTGTCCGCAGCAACTCAGAAGTGCAAACCTTACCCATGTTGTCCAGCTCGAAAACAGTGGCCGGCACATTCAGCTTCTGCAGAAGGCCCTTCGCCTGCACACCGCAGAAACCACCCCATATACGTGTGTGGTAACCAGCTCGTTGGAGGGTCCAGGTAAGAAAAACAAGTGTTGGAAAACAAGCGCACTATTTTTATGCAGGTGCAAGAACCACGACCCTGCTCTGCTTCCCTGCTATCAAGCGTTCAATTCCAAACGCAGTCAGGTGAACAGCTTATGTGGCGCATGCATGCAGCTCTCAGCACGCACTACATGCAACTGACTCGCTGCTTCCAGGCTTGACAGGACAACTTACCCTTGTGCAGTCTGAAGCAAAAGAGGCGCGCACCAAGGCAAGAGAGCAACAGCAGGGATGGCAAGGCATTAAGCGCCGTGGGTTGCCCTCTCTGGGTGGTGGAGAACGAACGGAACCCGAGCGTGATAACAAACAACACAAGTTTCAGGAACACTTACATGGGCAGTATGTCTTTGAGTATACCACCACCTTGTTGGAGCTCACGGTGCTCTTCACCAAATCAGTCTTGGAGGCCATGGTGCGGACTGAGTGGGTGCGGCTGGCTGCATCCATCAAGGCCACAGGCACATATCGGTCAGGTCAATCAAGCCCTGTGGCGAGCACGATCACACACAAGAGGCCAGTCTGAAAGCAGCGCAGCTAAGCGAACTCACCTGCACGAAAAGCGTTGGTTGTGGCGCGGAGAGAAGATTGCATTATGGATATTAGGTTGCCTGCATATAATGTGTTCATATACAGAGCAGGGTCAGCCATCACTTGTCATCCTGTCGGACTTCAGTGCTGCTTTGAGGCCTGCAGCGCAACCACAAACAGTCAGTTTCAACAGTTGCGCAATGACTGCTACGACACATACCTTGACACTTTGTGACTGAACAAGTAGCAGGGCTGCTCTAAGTAGGTGCGCAGGAGGAAGCAATGTACTGCCTGATCATCACGACGCCGCAACCCTCCCTCCCACATCTACACTCCATCCGAACATGGGGGTTTCGCCACCAGCTCGATGTATCACGAGAAGTGGCGCTGGGACCTTGCATTGTGACATGTGGGGAATACAGCTGTTATAGCACAATCTACTTCGTTAAGCCAGCACCTGACAGCTACAGGAGTCAGCCTTTACGTTCTGCAGTCTGGTCCCTGCTGATCGCATCGCCGTGCGCCAATGAGCACCCCTCCACCAAAAGAGCTTGTGTTGGATGAGAAATGGGATAGGTAAGGCAGACATCTCGCATCTCGCACATCTCGTTTGTGCGACCTGCAGCTAACGCGGCCAGCGGTTGGCGTTGGCTCGTCTGCAGGCTGATGTGCATGTGCATCCTAATTCTGCTTTGGCAGGTTGATCGACCTTACTCTTCGGAGAACGCTTTGGGGAGCAGGTATGCTGGAGACGCAAGCAAAACCGCCACCCGTTTCAGCTGCCACTGCCAGTTTTCGGCTGCGTGATGAGGCTGTCTGCTAGGAACGCACAACCCTCTCCAAGCATGCCGTTAACACCAGTGCTGGTGGTATACCGTTGCTTGGGTGGCAGGGAGTGCGGGTGTGCTGTCTCTTCTTCTGCTGAGGGGTGGGCAGGCCCGTGCGATTGTGACGACATTTGGCGCGGGCTTTGGAGCTGGGAGTGCGTGGCAACAAAGCAGCAAAGAGGTAATACTCTCAACATGTGGTATTAAATTGCAGCCTTGTGGTGCAGCCATGTGGTATTTATTGCAGCCTTTCTGCTTGTCCCATCTCACAGTTGTTCACTGTGTTTGCTGCGTTGCAGTTTGCCGACCTGGTGCCTGACCTGTTGAAGTAAAACATTGGAGCAACACGCGCTGCGGCAGCTTGGTGACAGACTCCCAGGTTCCAAACACACCACCAGCTAGTCCGTGCGGTGCCGCTACTCAGGGTATTGCCTGGGATCGGCCTTGGGTTCTGGGCAAGCTAACCGCCTGATCCATGGTCTCGCCTGTGTGGACCCACCCCCAAAACAGCAGCCGAGGGCTGTTTGACCGTTGGACCGCAGCATATGTCAAATCAAGCCTGCCATGCCGCGTTCCTCTCCCGCACAACCATCACACGCAGCGCACTTGCTGCAGCTAACACGCTGCTCGACTCTGTTTGAGCGTGTGCTGCACACGCATACGTTTAGGAAGGACGGAACACGTGGGGGTATGACAGACTCGCTGCCTTTTCTGTTGGCTCGTGTGTTGTCCTTGCCGTCCTCTGCCTTGAGTGCCGCATCCGTGAGGTTCTCCTTGAGCAAGCCCTGCGCTTCAACTCATGGACCACTTAACCAAGTGGGTTGATTGATTGACTTATACATCACTTGGCATGGATGGCGTGGGTTGTGTCTCTGTCCTTCCACACCTGTGGAACACTTGTGCTTCATGGTCCATGCAACGCACACCTCACCTACCCTTGAACCTCTGCATGTTCAGATGCATGCATTGCCTTAGCATGTGCATGTAGCATGCAACAGCTCTGCAGCAGCGCAATGCTTAAATGCTCCCAAGTCTGGCACACCGGCTTCAACAGCTGCACAACCCTTGTGCAGCCCATATCCGGCGCAACCCCCCTTTCCCAGCACACTGGTCTCAAATGGGCTACAAGCTGAACACTGGGCATCGCATGCCGCACAGCCAGGTAGCTCCTGAACTCATCGACTGATCGTTGTCCTGGGAGACTGACATGGTGGAGTTGTTTTTGTGGTTGTTAACTGATGGTGGTGTTAGCAGTGGTGGTGTTGCTACATGTAACGCGGCCTGCCAGTCAGCGGTAGGGCCACAATCGCACTGGGATCATTCGATCAGAGCAGCCGGTAATGCATGGTGGAAGAGGGGGGGTTGGAGGGAGGGCACGGCTGCGCAGTGGCGGGTGGCGGGGTGAGCCTTGCCTGGGTGCAGCTCAACTGGCCTGTCTGCTCTGTGAAACAGTGTAACAGGCAGTCCGTTTGCGGAGGGCACCACCGGGAGTATTGCGAACAGTGTCCAGCTGCAGCAAAGCGGAGGTGGCGCTCGTTGCACGCTGCTGAGAACCGGATTTAGCCTGCCTGGATGCCTTGATGCGCGCCTGCGGCGCCTTCAAGTGAGAAGGGTGGTGCCATCCATTCTGATAGCAACAACGATACTGTATGTCAGTATGTGCACATCTCTGCACGCCGGTCCCTTGCACCCACACCCACTGCACGGTGGCGCGTATAGCGGCATGTAGGAACACACATCTTACGCAACCCTTTTTACGCCACGGTCTTGTCGCGCTGGTTGCACAACCGGCAGGCAGTGCACGAGCGTAGGCTGCGCGCCTGCATGCAGCGAATTGAGCCAGCCAGGTCGATTGTGTTCGCGACAGGACGCTGTGAATGTTATGAGTGGGCATTCGTAGTTGCACACTGCAGTACTGTGGCAGGTGATTCTAAGCGCCACCATGCATAGAAAGAAAGGGTGGATGCGGAGTACGTACGCCTGTAAGCACGCTGCCTGCCGTATGCCCTCTCGCACAACATGCTGGTGCGTACTGTGTGTCAGAAAGAGCCCCTTGGGCATGCTGTGTGATTCCCATGGAGCCATGCAGTGTGAATGCACGTACTTTGTGTGATTGTTTCGGCGTCGGCATGTACCGGTACCACTGTCCACGAAGCGGGGTGGCAAGGGTGCATGCACGCCCTCTGACCTGCGTTGGGCGCCCGCGCATACGTCTTGAGTCTTGACCCGACAGGACAGGACAGGAGGGCGTCGGGTGAAGACACGACAGGACAGGACGCCCTCCTGTCAATGGCATGGGTAACCACCGTCATGAAGTGGCACACTCGCTCAGCGTCCATGCAGTCTACTCCAGAGTGCGGAATTGCACTGGTGCAAGCAAGCAAGCGCATGCATCTTCCAAATGCGTGCGTTGCTCACACGCCACGCAGCCCGATTGCTAGGGGACGTTTCGTGCCAGGGGCGCAGTGCCCCACCAGTGACCTTCACACTCGCTGGTGCTGAGATGCAGCTTGCCTCCTTTGGGGGACTGGACCGTGCAGCACCGCAGCGCCCAGGTAGCGCCTGGTGGATTGGAATGTTGCAAATTGGACTGCATGTGGTGATGATACCGCTCCCAATGCTCACAGGCCTCAGCAACGGCTGCTCCCCCTTCGTTTGTTCGTGCGTGCCGTGCGCCGATGTGTGTCATCCACAAGCAAGCAGCTTGCAGCAAGGTACCGCACGCGCGCTTCAAAGGGTGAAGTCGGGCGCCACTGAAGCATTTGCATGATGTAAACAGCAATTCGCCTGAACGGTCTTGGGGGTGCATCGGTGGCACACGCCAATGGCGAGACTCCACGCCCGCACGCGCTTGCGCAGTGCGGTGCTGCCAGTGCATGCAGCCATGCAGGTCATGAAGTCCTCTACAAAAGGAGCCAGCGCTGTTCAAGACCACCAAGCAGAACCCTTTTGCCACGTCACATGATTTGCAGTACAGTGGGAGGGAAGGGAGGGGGTGAAACATGGGAGGGTGGGGTGGGAAGGTGGGGCCCACGCCAGCCAGGCTGTCGGTCGTCGCCTGCCAGGGGGGTAGCGCTCTTGTCCTGAGCGATACTTGCGATGCTGCAAGCATATAGAAGCCGCCAGGACGGATGGTGCAAGCGAAATGTGTCTGCTCAAGCAGGTTTTGCCCACTGCTTACAGCTGTCCTGTGTGTGGACGTCCGGACAGGCATCGTGGCGTGGCATCGCTATGGAGTCCCAGGTATCATGCCAACACTTGAATACAAACCAAATAGCAAAGTTGTGACAGTTACATCCATTGCAGTTCTGCCTGAACGTGTTGCTTCAAGCCTATTGTCTGCCAAACCTGCCGCCTGGGCTATCTGAAGTTAACGCGTGACCAGTGCCAGCAAACTGACTTCGGACCACGCTACTCTGTCAGCCTAACAAACTGACCTCCTGATTGATTGGAGTACATCTGCCACTGCAAGTTCTCTGCCTCACGGTTTGATTTTGTGGTTGGGTGCTGAATTGGCGCAATCAATCATCCACTCGCACACGAAATGGACGTGGCAAGTAGGAACTGTGGCGCAGCTGGCGTTAGTCCGCGGTGCAGCATGCTGAGTGGCGTCCGCATCACGGCTAGGTATGTCTTGGCAAGTACAAGCGCGGTTTGTTCCAGCGTGGTCCGCGCTCAACAAGCCTGGCTGCATTTTGCCAGGTCGCATATGATGACTTGGGTTTGTTTGCACCTGCAGGCGCGCCAGTTTGCGTCCTACAATGGCCAAGGCGCTGCAGTCGACGGTAAGCTACGCTGCAACCCTTCCTGGCATGTGTTCACACCTGGTCAGTCCCTCAAGCTCTCCTGGCCACTCACCCGCTGGTCCGAGTGTGTTGTATGTAAGAGCTTTCTTGCACTCCACCCACCCCCTGTCCTCTCTCCCACAGGTGCAGACAGCGTGCAAGTCAAGCCGCAACCACAGCTTGCTTGGCACCTCCCTGGTCCCCACCAAGTTTAACTCGCCAGCGGTGTGCACGCCGCAGCGCCAGTGGACAGAATGTGCTGTGGGGTCAAGACAGTCGAGACAACGAGTGCATGCCTTTATAGACAATACGAAGGTGAATGCAGACCCAGATGCAAATGGCTTATCCTGGCATTTCAACCCTGAAGTTGGTGTAGCTTGCACTAGAGCGCTAGTGCATCATTGTGCCAACTCACAACACACCAACAACACTCTGTGCAGGGTGCTGGTTCTGAACCTGGTGATGGCACTATTACAGAGTCACCAACGCAGGTAGGGCTTGTATTGGTGCGAGAACGTTCTAGATGGCAGCACGTATGGCTGTGCGTGATGTTGTGTTATGTTGGAACCATGTGTCAATACCAGTAACAATAGTGCATGTTGGGTGCCGACGTAGCTAGCCCCTTGTTGTGCTACGGCTGAGTGGCTGTGTGAGTGCTCTTGCATAAACGGACGGTCGGTAACCGATTTGCCCCGTGTTGTTCTTTGTTGGTGCCCTGCTTACCCCAGAGCTACGATGCCACTGTCACGCAGTTGCTTGAAGGCTTTTCTGGCTGGAAGCGGCGCTACGTCATAGTGGGCCTGTGCTTCGTGGCGTTCATGCTGTGCAACCTCGACCGCGTGAACATGTCTATCGCCATCCTACCGATGTCGGCGGAGTATGGCTGGGACTCAACAATAGTGGGCCTGGTGCAGTCATCATTTTTCTGGTGAGATATGGCGAGAGTGCCTTTCAGCTGGTCTTGCTTTCGAGGGCACCTGCAGTGAGGCTGAGACGGTTCAGCCAGCGCGAGGGGACTGGGGAATGACACAGAAGCATGCAGCACGTACAGCATAGCAACCACAATGCATCCAGGCTGAACGAGCGCTGCACTGATATTTTCCTCACCCAGCACAAAGCTTGCATTCCTGCTGCCGCGCTCGGGTGCAGTGCACACCCTGGTGCCACCGCCAGTCAGGAACAGCGTGGTTGGTTCCGTCGTTTGTGTGGTTGGCGCAGCACTTGGGTGTCATTTGTATGGCAGTCCTGTAGTTGCGATAGGACACAAAGGGCGTACACCCGCATGCATGCAGGCAAGCGACAGCGCCTCGCACTGGGCGACAGCGGCCGACACATGTGCCTGAGCTGCTCAGGCAGCTGGCTGGAACGTAGCACCTGCTGGCCTCGGCGCAGGCCCTGCACAACCCCTGATTGCGCAGTCAGCACACCTCGCTCTGTGCCTGACTGCGGCTGTGTGTGTGTGTGTCACTCACCGCAGGGGCTACCTGTGCACTCAGGTGCTCGGCGGTATCTGGGCGGACAAGTTTGGCGGCAAGACCGTGCTGGGCTTGGGCGTGTTGTGGTGGTCTATGGCCACCGCGCTCACGCCTCTGGCGGCGCAGGCGGGACTGCCCGCGCTGCTGGCGGCACGCGCGCTGATGGGCATCGGGGAAGGCGTGGCCATGCCCGCCATGAACAACATGCTGTCCCGGTGAGGTCCGCCGTAGGCGCGTTGAGGCTGCCCTAGGATGGCGCATGTGCTGAGTGCAAGCTGGTGCTTGATGCTGTGGCCCCCTATGAATTTGAATGGAGCATGAGTGGCGGTGCAGCGCAAATGACACTGCTGCGGTACTGCTGCTGCTGTGGTACCGCTGCTGCACGGTATTGCCCCCGCCGCGGTTCAGGGTGACCAGGCGTCGTCCTGGTGTCAGTGCACGACATTATCGAATTTTGTGTGCGGTGGGTCTGATGTGGTCTGCGCCTTGCGCTCTCTTGTCGTGTGCTGCCAGATGGGTGCCTCTCAAGGAACGCAGCCGCAGCTTGGCGCTGGTCTACAGCGGCATGTTCATCGGCTCCATCGTGGGCCTGGGCCTGTCGCCGCAGCTGGTGGCGTCGTTCGGGTGGCCCTCGGTCTTCTACGGCTTCGGCAGCCTGGGCATCATCTGGTGAGCAGCGGGGGTGCACTGCAAGCATC
>BDDA01000001.1:555388-584374 GCA_001662385.1 Chlamydomonas asymmetrica | reverse complement strand
CCCCCCTCCGTACAGGCTCAGCAAAGTACTGCTGTGTAAGTCACAACAAGGTACCTGTTGTGCATCCGGCGCCTGTGTGGTGTGATGCCTGTGGCATGGCCTGCGTGTAGGCTGCTGTGGCGAATGGCTGCACAGCCGTTTGCAACTATCGTAGCGCGTTTTGGGCTGTCGCCAGGGGGTGAGATGTCGTGCTTGGACAGGGGCGTGGTGCGGTGCATTACTGCTGAAGCGCCTTTGCCCTTGCTGCAGTTTACTCGTGGTTTTTCTTAACTCCTTTTTATGGCATGCACACTGAACCGCAATGCACGCTGTGTTGGCCCCCCCTTACTGAACCTTCTGCCCAAGATCCTTTGTGATCACGGCCACACTTGTACTCAACACCGTTGGCGGCCGGAACTGCATGAACCGGCGGAATTAGGGCACACGCTGCCAGCTTCCGTTGTGACTCAAGAGGCAGGAGGCGCCTGCCCCAACCTGTAACCGTTGAATGAGCCGGAGCCTGCAGCTACCGTGACGACCAGAGCTCGCTTCACAACAGCTCCAGTGCAAACCTGATCGGTCAGATGTGGATATAGCATGCAGGCACATGCTGCGGCACAATCCATGTGTGACGTGCGATGGCATGGCCAGCGCTTTGTTGCTCGCGCGCACACGCTTCATATGAGCATGCCGCAGTACCGCACCGCGGGGAGTGGCGCGTGAGGTGCAGTGAGGCGCGCGGCTGCTGGCATGATGCTGGACTGCTGACTGTAGTTCAGTATCAGCGGCACGCTCGAGACTGGATTGGCCAGCCCAGCAAGTGCCGCACACAAAACCACGCCTGTCAAAGCCAGGCCAGCTGGTCACGGCTGCCGCTATCTGCCCCATAATCCAAGCCAGGAAGAGCATGCAACCATGGCTGGTGTGACTGGTCGGCTCTAAAGGCCACACGTGAAACACACACACCAGCGCGCTCTGCTCTGTCATGCACAGCCACAGGACCCGGATGGGCCGGTGACGACTAAAGGACGACGCACACATCACCCGCTCAGAGCGGGCTTAGTCTGCGTGTTGCTGTCCCTGTGCCACGCGCGAGCACACCACACAACCTGAAACAGCCTTCCAGCATACTGGTACGTCGGGGTACTGGCGGGGAGACAACTCGTCCCGACGCATGGCTGTGACGGGTAACTGCCCAACGCACATGACGCGGGGATGCAGCAATGATCGATTGGCTTTACATCCACTGGCCTCGCAAGCCATTAGGGGATGGGTTGGTTTGCTTTTGCGTGCGCTGTGCATGATGCAAACACACTGCAGTGTCAGGTGGTCGTCAGTAATCGTCTTTGCAATGCGGGTCAGGTGCGTGTGCGTAATAAGCACGGATAGCATGCAAAGAAGCATAAGAATGCAGCGGGGGTCAGAGGTCAACCGTGGAAGCCCATGCTGTGTCATGGCACAGGATCGGGACAGATGCTCCTGGCACGGTACGAGGCATGCAAGTGATTGGGCAAGCCAGGCACAGGCAGAATTGTCAGCCAAGAGGCCGCGCACCTGAAGTGTGCATGGGGCAGGGCGCACAGCTACACCATCCGGTCCGGGTGTGTCTGAGTGGGAGAGCGCGACAGTGGTGCATTTAGCGGCACCCCAAATGGGGCGGCACCCGAGCCGCTTTGTTGGCTGCAGCAGCGGGCGACTTGCTTGGCAACCGCAAACGCTGCAGCGGCATGTAGGTGTATAGGTGTAGGTGCGGGCAAGCTGCCCACACCAACACAGACCGCACCAGCCATGCTTACGCGGCCATGCTGGGGCAGCCATCATGACCAGTTGGCCCCCGCAGTGGGTGCTGCATGTAGCCGCCGCACACGCACCGCTGGCCACATCCTCCGCCCTGAGTCCTGGCAGATGGATACGCACGGCACAGACGCAAGGCGCTGCTGCTCCCGCTTGTGTAGGTGGTCAAGCTTCAGCTGATTTGCCCATAAGGTTGCTCGCCAAGCGGCGGCTGGTGCACGTGCAGTGTCCAGTTACGCGCCGATCTGCTCCGCCTGCTCTATCTGCAAGTACACACCCTCAGAGATGAGGGGGATCTCGCAGTACCAGCCCCTGCGCGGTACAGATCCAGCGACGCTTAGTCAGGTCAGGCATGCGAGCTGTGTACGACTGCGCCGTGCATGACAACCACCAGGTGCAAGTGTGTGCAGGCTGTGTACGAGCATTTGTTCGCCCTGTGTGATCTTGATGCGAACGTGCTTTGGCAAGTGTGCAAGTGCCTGCAAACACGCTTGCAGGTGGTGGTGTTATGCATGTGCATGTGCTTACATCCATGCATGCGAATGATGTTATGGCGGCTGCTGCGCGTCGCACACGCTGCATGTGCACAGCACAGAAACGCCCTGAAAGAGCAGCGACAGTCAATGGAAGCATGCTGTACTCACAGGAAGTTGAAAAAGAGGCAGTACATGACGAGCAGGAATATTCCCCAGAACATGGCGAAGTAGAAGAGCTCGCTCCAGGGGGTCCACAGCACACCCGTGGGCAGGTTCTCCTCCGTCACAATGATAATCATGGCCACGATGTCCAGCATGACGCCCTGCATGTGTGCGTATGTCAAAAAGCGGACTTGCCGGGGAGTGGTGAAACAGCATGACAACCAGACCTGCGTGTGCTAGCGTGGATGGATGTGTTGGGTAGTTGCCGTGGGGCAAAGGGGTGGTGCGTGTGTGCATCTCCGCTGAGTGCAACCGTCGATGGCGATGTGTCTGGGCTGATCTGGCGGCTGCCGCAAACATACGACGGTCTGACGGGTGTGTGAGTTAGAAACTCCCGTGGGGCGTGCGTGTTTGTGTGCATGTGCAATGAAATCCATTGCTTGCTTGCATTCTTGCTTGTACTTGCTCCATGGTTGGCCATGCAGCATGCCCAGCATGATACGAGCTTGATGTTCATCATACATAACAATATGCACCCAGACCCCAAACCACGCTACCAGGCGTGTCAACCAGACAGGCCCGCCCCAGCCGCCGCACACGCACCATCATCACGTGGTAACGTGCAACGTGCGGGATCTTCTTGTTGCGCACGATCCCGAGGTAGGTCGCGAAGAAGATGAACAGGGGTGCAAACTCGTGGATGTTGTACCAGTGCTCGAAGGGCTCTACGCGTGCAAGAGCGGCGCAAAGCGCAAACATGGTGAGACGCTTGGCAAGCGTGAAGCGTCACAAGTGCAGCCGTGTCAAGTCAGGCCAGTGCGCGTGTGTTATACAACGAAAGCTGCTATGAGTTGCCTGACCCACCGGTGAAGTACTCTGCCCAGACGAACGCTGGGAAGCGTTCTACAAGGAAGACTGTTTTTTCCGTCACATCGACCCAGGGCAGCATATATAGGATTGCGCACATGAGCTTCCACGGCCACGTCATGTTCCCCTCGTTGCGACCAAACTTCCAGTCCTTCTTGACCTCATCTTCCTCCGCTTTGCCCCCGCTGGACGAAGCAGTTGTCACCTAAAGCTCCATACCAGCCACGACGTGCGAGTCAGGAAGAGCACTTCAAGCCAGTGTGTGTGCAATTTTGGGGCTGATATCTGGGTGCAACTCAGGGCAGGTATCTGTCATATTGCTGAACAGGCACACACCAGCACCATGCCTCCCGCACCCTCGCCTTGCAAGCAACACGCGCACCTTGCGCTGAGGCACAGGCTGCAGCGGCTGGGCCAGAAAACTAGCTCCTCCAAGCCCTGCGTGTTGAAGGCAATAGTAGTCGGTGGATGCCACACATTATGACATGCACAGGCAAACATGCTTGCGAGTGTCGCACACGCACGCGCCGGCCGCACCTGTTCGCTTCAGCGGCGAAGTCACCCCGCTCGCCAGCGCCCTTGCATTACTGAACTGTAGTGGTTGTTGTCTCAAGACATTTGGCGTGGTTAGATTCCTTCGTAACAATACGTTGCTTGCTGTCAGTGGGGCGGCCATTGCAGACCAGCAATTGCAGGACGCTGTTTCGAGGCCCCACCACCTGCAGCCGTGCACAACTGGGCCGTTGCTCGCGTAGAGAAGGCGTGTATCTGATCAACGACAGTCTTGGTAACACGCGGTCCGCGGCCTCAGCGCGCTGCTTTGCCTCTTTGGAACCGTCATCTCGATCAATTTGAGGCAGAAGCATTGAAGGGCACCATGACAGCTGCGCGCAGAACGTGCATCCAACCTTGTCCCTTGATTGTGCAATAGTTGGCTGTTTCCTGCCTTGAGCTTATGCAGCTGTGCCTTGTGGGTGGGTATCGCCTACGTTGCCGATCTGAAACCGCACACCATTGAGCAGTTAGGACTCCCACTGCCACCCCTGCACAGTCAGCGTTTGCTTGGCATGGCAGCCTTAGACGCTGCAGCTGTGCGAAAAGCTGCGGGGGCTTACCCCAAGCCTCCCACATTCCAGCCCGCCTATGGCACCGCGGGATTCCGTGCCCAAGCCACGCTGCTTGACTCCACAGTATTCCGCTGCGGCCTGCTTGCTGCAGCACGCACGCTGCTGGCAGGCGGCCACACAGGTGTCATGATTACAGCCTCGCACAACCCAGTGCAGGACAACGGCGTGAAAATGATTGAGCCTGATGGTGGCATGTTGCCCCAGGAGCTCGAGCCGCTCGCTACAGAGCTGGCTAGCGCACAAAACGAGGATGAGCTTGTGCTTATTCTGCAAAACAAAATCTTAGCCTCGGTTGGCAGCGAGGCATCGCAACCCTCATCGGACCCCGTTGGCGAAACCGTTGGACCGAGTGACAGCCAGGGCGGCGCACATGCGCCAATGTTCACGGTGCTTGTGGGCCATGATACGCGGCCCAGCGCACCTGAGCTCCTGCAGGCCGCGCTGGCTGGGGTACGGGCCCTGGGCGTACACGCAGCTGATATCGGCGTTGTGACCACCCCACAGCTCCACTTCCTGGTGCACCTCGCCAACGCCACTGCGCCGCAGCGCTCGCTGCAGCCAGTGCATCCCCCCCTGGACGCATACTACACCCAGTTCCTTACGGCTTTCAAGCAGCTCGTGCAGGGTACTGAGCCGCTTGCAGGACCACTCTTTGTGGACTGCGCCAACGGGGTCGGTGGGCCTCGCCTGGAGCCGTTACGAGGGCCACTCGCAGAGCTGGGCATAACACTACACGTTCGGAACAACGCAGCAGGGGCCAGCAGCAGCAGCAGCGGCTGCGGGGCGACCGCTGATGGCGCCGGTGATGGCAAGGCTGCGCACCCCGAAGCGGGTGTGCTCAACCACTTGTGTGGTGCGGACTATGTCCAGAAAGAGCGTGTGGCTCCGCTGAACTTCGAAGATGCAGTGGGCCAGAGGTATGATGATTGCATGAGCCACCCCACACCGGCATGCTATCATTTGCACACGCCAGGCATTGTGCTGGGGATGCCCCTCGCACTCATGCATGCTGGGGATCCTCACATGCAGCTATGGTGCACGCACTGCTAGGGCGTCCATTACCTGCTGCTGCACAGCTGCAGGCTGCCGTGTGCCTAGGCTTTCGCAAGTGCACCTGCATACAACACCAATCGAGCGATTAGCACTGCAGGTACGGCGATCCCCACACGTGGTGGTGTAAATGTTAAAATGTGTAATCCATTCATCCATATTCATCCATGGGCCCATCCTTGCGGCTGTTGCAACCGCAGATGCTGCTGTTTTGACGGCGACGCGGACCGACTGGTGTACTTCACCAGCCCAGCGCCGCAAGGCGAGGAGGGCCCGGCCCTGGCCCTGGTGCTTGCGGACGGCGACCGCATCGCGGTGCTGCTGGCGGTCATCGTCAAGGAGCTACTGAGCCAGCTGCCCAGCGCGGTCACGCAAGACATCCAGGTACTGTGTAACTGTACTGCACTGTGGTCCATTCACATACCTGTAGAGGGGAGTGTTGGCCTCAGCTGGAAAGTCTCAAGTGTAAAAGGAAGGTTCAAAATTCTGAACCTGCACTGCAATGCAGCATGGCCATGTGACTTCATTGCATGCACCATGGATTCATGGGGCCTGCCAGCCTTAGCTACACGTCGGTCGACGAGCGCATGTGTTTTTCTTCAGGCGTGCATGCAGGGTGCATGCCTGCACATGCAGCACGCAGTCCACCCATCCGCTCACTGCCACGGCTCAAGCAAAATTGGCGCATGCACGCAAGCGCTGCACGTCAGCCTCCGCATCCCACGCTCACCTCCCCTTAACATGCTCTGCACATATACCTTTGGCTCCCCAAACCTCGTGTGCAGACATAGCAGCCAACTGACGTGCAACGGGCACGCTGCCCGTCATGCTGATTCTGATCCGCACGTCGTCACCCGCGTCCCGCACCGTCATGGCGCCATGCATCCACTATTTTTGCTTGCATGCAGGTGTCTTGCGTCCAGACGGCGTACGCCAACGGCGCGTCCACGGCCTACCTGGAGAGCACGCTGGGGCTGCCGGTGGTGATGACCCCCACAGGGGTCAAGCACCTGCATGCGGCGGCGCACGCGGCAGACGTGGGCGTGTACTTTGAGGCCAACGGCCACGGCACCGTGCTGTTCTCGCAGCGCCTGCTGCAGCGCCTGGAGCAGGTGAGCCCCGCCTGAGATGTCCGAGCCTGACGCTGGCGCCAACTGGGTGAACTGACAAACAAGCTGGCAGTCAGCCGACGCAATAGCCACAGACACGGGCTTGCGCCTGAGTCATTCGCGCGCCGCGTTACTGCTGCCCGGCATTTGATGCACTAGGGTGTGCTGCACGGCTGCGCTGCGGCATGGCGCCCGCAGCGCCGGCGTGTGCGGCTCAAGCACAGGGTTGCGGCATGGCGCTCAGCGACCTTTGAGGGCTCCGCTCGCGCTGTGCGCATGGCATGACGCATGTGTGCACTGTGGTGCACCCTCCTCGTGTGCTGGCGCTGGCGCTGGTGCAGGCGCAGGAGGGCGAGGGGGGCGGTGCCGCCAAGGAGCTTCTGGCACTGTCACGCCTCATCAACCAGACCGTGGGTGACGCGATCAGCGGGCTGCTGGTGGTGGAGCTGGTGCTGAGGTGAGGCTGAGAGCGGGTCGGGGGGAGGGAGGGGAGGGGCAGACCGGCAGAGCAAGGGCAACAGAGGGAGAGCGCATGAGGGAGAGCCGCGAGGGGGAGAGGGGAAAGGCTGGGAAAGGGCAAGGCAGGCGCAAGGGTTCTGTGCTGGTCTGGCCGTGTGTCGCATGCCCACAACGCACCCTTACCGCTGCTCAACGCCGTCTCACGACCCTGGCATAGAAGCAGTCATCAGCGACCAGGCTGCACACTGTACGTGTGCCCCAAGCCACGATGCTGGCCGTATCGGCACGCCTGCTGACGTGTCACCGTTGGCCGCGCTCCACTCACATCGTGCCGCCTGCGACTCTGCGGTGCCGTTGCCGGTGTGCCTAATGGACCTATCACTGTTCACGTATGCCTGTGTGGTGTCGCAGGCGCAAGCGCTGGACCCTAGCTGAGTGGATGGGCATGTACCAGGACCTTCCCAGCCGGCAGACCAAGGTCAAGGTGAGCCTGGCCGGGTCTGCTGTTACAACAGCACTGTTGCAACGCACACAGCGCCTGGCGGTATGACCGCGGTACGATCATGGACAAGGTCACGACTCACGAGGCATGACGCAGGTGATGCAGGATACGGCATGTACGTGGTGGTGATGAGTGGACAGTGGAGGATGGGTCACACGGTGTTGTGTCACAGCAGCAGCAGCCCATGGCAAAGCGTGAAGTTGCAGGATGTAGCGTGCGCGTGTGTGTATATCACGTAACGCGTTCATGTGGCACGCCACCTGGGCCTCCTACTGGCTGCAGGTCCCCAACCGCTACGCCATCACCACGACGGACGCTGAGCGCCGGTGCGTCACGCCTGAGGGCCTGCAGGCCGCCATTGATGCAGCGGTGGCACGAGTTCCTCACGGCAGGTGCGCGAGTCGCTCACGTGTACATTCCATGTGTACGTCCCACGTGTATGTCTGAACTACCGTATACATCCCAGTCCGCACAGATTGGCATGTATAGGCAATGGTCTCAGGGTTCATTCATTCGGCACACCCAAGCGCAAACGGCGCGGTACGCCAATACCGTGTGTATACAGTGATTACGCATGTGAGTGTGCCCGTAAACAGCAGTGGTGCACAAAGCACTACGCTCGGTCCGTCGCTGCATATAGTGGATCCTGCCTGGCATTGTGGGTATTCCAGGGTCCTGGTGTGTTGATTGTGCATGTTTGCGGTGTGATGCATACATATGCTGCATGCATGCAGGGCGTTTGCACGGCCGTCTGGGACGGAGGACGCTGTGCGGGTGTATGCTGAGGCGGAGACGCAGCAGCAGGCAGACGAGCTGGCGGCGGCGGTGGCGCAGCTAGTCACACAGTTCACTGCATGAGCAGGCCGGTGTCTGATCATCAAACCTTGTACATTGCTACTGGGCAAGCTCGACCATGGCACGGCCCGGCTGCAAGTGGCCTCCACTGCGGCTGGTGCGGCTCGCCACCGCTCAGCTGGTGTCGGCACCACCTCAACACTGTTGCTCACTGAGCGGCGTCTTGCTTGCGTGGAACCCGGGTGTTGGCTCACCAAGGTTGGAGCTTATGCACGGCATCAAGCCGCAGGTTGGAGCACGCCGCCGGGATTTCTGTTGGCTGAAACCGCGCTCTGGCTTCCAGCTGCTGTTTCGATGCCGCTGCTCCTTCTGAGCCAGCCTTGCCTAGGCTGACTTGAACCTGGTCGCGAGCACGAAACGGATGACGGCGAAGAACCCCAGCAGATACTGCAGGGCGGGGCAGATGTAGGTTGCACGGTCAGCCCGGCACATGGCTACCCTGACTGCATGTATGCACGGGTGGGAACGCGTGAGGTTCTGCTGCATACCTGGAGGCCGATGAAGCCCAGAGCTAACCCGTTGGTAATTTGGTCGATTTTCAGCCTGGCAGGTGCAACAGCGAGCAGAGACAACGTGAAGAGCGGGCGTGTTGAGGAAGGTTACGATACTGACAAGCACAGCAAAACAGCAAGGACATGTGTCGGGAAGGGTCCTTACACGTATGTCTGGAACGCGATGAAGTAAGTGTACATGCCAATCAGTGGCAGGCCGACGATGAAGCTGAAGATGAGAGGTGCAGCACGCTCGGTTTTGTTCCCCTTTGACGCTGCGATGCACAGGTTTTGGGCAACACCTTGCTTTGCATACTTCATACGCTCGGTGGGGTACGTTCGGACAGCTGGTGAAACCAACTCTTGCGCAGAACTCTTGCACCTTACCAAGGAATAATCGAGGGATTTCGATCAAAATCCAGAGCCAGGAGAAGCTGAACTCCATGTCAAAGTTCTGCTGTGGGTATGGCAAATTCAAACCTGCGAAACACATACGAAACCGGAGGGGTATTGACAATACCCCAAAAGGCTGCAGCAACACAGCAGGACTACTTGTGTTCCGTTTTTGCTCCAGCCTGTGTGCAATTCAGGTGTTGTGTTTCACCGCCCTACACCGGCAAGACGTAGCACAAACGACCGCAGAACAACTGACCTTTGTAGAAGAACACCAGCAAGTTGAGAATATAGTAAAAGACGGCTTCCCATGCTCCAAAGTAAATGAATATTTGTAGAGGCAGCGAAGTCAGCACGCGCCGCCTTGGCTTCTGGGCGGGCTGTGGTTGTGCAGGGGCTGTTGGCCCGAGAGTCTGTTGGGCTGGCTGCATAGCTTCAGTTTTAGACGGGACACAAGTTGCAAGTCAGTATGTCCTGGGTTAGTAAGAATTATGCACAGGGCAGTAAGGCGTGCTGTGCGTCTCGCAGTGTAGGAGCAGGTGGCGGGTCCATGAGGCAATGCAAAAGCGCAACGCTATGGGGCGTTTGTGTGTTGCTTTCAATCCCGTAGGTCTTGTATACTGGCAATGACTGTGCTTGTTCGTACGTACATACATCATCAGCGCCACCTGCTACCCGCAATGCTCCACAGTACGCTGCATCCGTGACATCGCCAGAGCTGGAGCCTTCAGGCATTATCATGCAGAAGTGCAGGGCTGGCCGCACATTCCATGCCATTGATGCACCGTATGCGCTGTCAGCTGCACACGTGCAGGGCCGTTCAGCGTGATTGTCAGTTGTGCGGTAGTGCTCCACGTCATGGTGTGGAGCTACGAGTTTAGGACCGCTCCAGGCTGCATCACACACCGGTACGCCCCTGCCATACATGTGACCGGAGTTTGGACTCCTCCTGAACGCTGACAAGGCACACTCAGCCTGGCCAACCCGTCCCCCCTGCCGTGACCGCCGTTGTGCATGTGCACTGTGCCCTGCAGGGCCGTGCCCGCTAGCTATGCTAGTCCTGCATGGCGCCACGGCCCTGGTGCTTCCACCGGGCCTCCGCTGAGCCGCTCCAATGCATACAGCGACAGACAGCAAGCCGATAGCAAGCTGTGCCTGCGCAACGATGGCTAGCCCGTTACTTTCAGGGGCACTTTTGGGGGGCACTTTTTGGCATTTCATGAGGTCATAACTTCAAACACACAGGCGCCCGCCATACGGCCCGTGCTCGTCGTGGCCACAGGGTGTGTAATGCAACTGGGTCCGGGATTACCAACTGCACTGTTGCAGTTACCGTGCCAATGCAAGGACTCCCGCGGCTGCGCATGAGGCAGGCAAGCGCAGGCAGGAGCAGGCGCCCTGATGCACACGAGTGATGGTGGGCGCGCAGGTGTCGGTGGGCGCGCAAGCAAGCATAGTGAGCGTCAGTAATGCATGCGGATTGGTACTGGGCACAAAATGCAAGGGGCTGGGAGCGCCGGCATGCAGTCCAGGATTGACAAATCCCACATGAGGATGCTGCCATGGCCGTCCCCAAATCAGTAGCACCCATGGCTAAGTCTGCAAGCAGTACCTGGATGCTAGGCACATTGCAGGACAGCAAGTTGCTAGTGTGTAGCCTGCGTGGGTCCAGCAGACCAGCAGTAGCAGGATCACCTTGTGAAACCATGCCACACGGAACTACAGCACCTTGATCCATGGAGAAACATGCAAGCACACAGCGCTGTGTGATGGGATAGCAATGATGCATTGTGGGTGTGGGTGTGTCAGGGCATGGGTGAAAGCATGAAACAATGCGTGCAGGGGGAAGGGCGGCGGGCGGCGCCATGCCGCATAGGGCATGCGCAATTGAGCATGACGAGGATGTACGCCATGCAGGGAATGAATTTGATGTGCCAGTACCACAGTGCGTGTGTGTGTACGTATGTTGCAAGGCACAGCGTCGGCCTTGACTGCGTTTGCAATGCAGCGGCCATACGACCACACGGCCACGCTTGCGCGTGCGCAACGCACGCCTATGCAAAGTGTATGTGCGCGGCGTTGAAGGCGGCCAGCAATGACAGGATCTCCTCCTGCGACATCTTGGCTGCGCGGCTGAGCTCGTTCCCGGTCGCCGCCAGCACGCCCATCACGCGCTCCTTGAACTCAGCGCTCACCTGTGAAGCAACGACAACAATGACAACGACAACAATGCCGACGACAACAACAACAGTGAAGGCACAGCCACCAGCTATAATTCATACGCAGCATCTGCAGCTGCTGCAGCGACCCCAAGGTGCTCTGCTTGGGGCATCCCCGTTTTGCCAACAGTGGGCCGAGCATGGGACGGAGCGAGCTGAACAGCGGTGGTTGTTATCCCCTCCTAACGAGGAATCATTAAGTGAATGCTTAGAAACAATAAAACCCAAACCCAGCAGCTGAGAAGGCGCAGCAGGTAGCCTGTAGGGCGTAGCTCACATGCGCAATCCTACCCCTGCTTGACGTGTGCCATGTGAACATATGATGACGCCAGCATGCTGTACGAGTCAGTGTACTGCAGCGCGCGCCTTCCCCCGCCCGGCGCCTCACCTTGCCGGCCTTCCTCCCTCTCCCTGTCACGCCAACGGCCTCTGCAGCCCCCCCGTCAACCTCCATGTCGCCATCCTCGTCCATGCCTGCACAACAACCGCAGCATCGCATGCCCGGCCCTTGTTTGCGTGCGGTTCCGTGATCCGAGTGTGGGGGCCGTCCTGTCAACCACACGGTACGGTACGGTACGGGGTGGGTGAGCACCAGTGGAAGCCGGGCTGCAGTGCGGGCTGGCCCTGCCCTCTGCTACCCAATACGCTGGCCCAGCACTCGGGATAGGCCACCAGCCAGGGACGCCTGTGGCGTCCATGCAGCAACGTGGCGAGAGTGCCCACGACGTGGTTGGAGCGTAGTAAGAGGGTAAGCAAGGCTACGGCTAGGCACACCCGCTGGCATGTACATGCATTGATAGCTTACCGTCCGCGTCCACGTCGTCAGCGGCATCCACGTCCATGCCGGCTGCCAGCGCCTCAATGCTGGTCCCGGCGCCGCTCCCCCCTTGCTGCTGCTGCTGCTGGCCGCCTGCCGCTGCGCCCTGCAGCGCCTGGTAGGTGCGGTAGTTGGATTCCAGCGCTTGCAACGCGTTGCTCTGCCGGAAGATGGACCCTGCAGGTCACCATGCAAGCGCATCACCATGCAGTCGCGTCCCTGGCTCACCAACAAGCAAGCTGCAACACGTTGGGGCCACGGGCAGCGCCATCCAAGACTCCACCATGCATGGCGACGCGCACGAGCGCAGGAGCTTGCGGTGTCGAGATGTGCATGGCCTGCTGCATTGCTGCTGCTCACAAGCAGTCAATCGTCCGCTACCACTCTGTCCAAGCCAGTCAGTCATCCACTCAGGCGCTCACCAAGGCGCCGTGCTGACCCCTGTCCCCTTTCCGCCCCCCTTTTCCCCACCTCCCGCCCACATCCCCGCACGCTGCTCCCCCCGTACCGCTCACTACGGTGCTCTCCCACCCACTCCCAGCGTGCAGTGATGTCTGCCAACAGGACCCAGTGACTGCCTTACCAAGCGTCTTGTTCTTGCGGCTGAAGCACAGCCGCACCAGGCCGTCCCACTCCATGAAGTTGATGGGGGGAGGCGGGTGGCGCGGCTCGATGCGCACCACGCTGCTGTCCACCTTGGGGGGAGGGCGGAAGTTGTTCTTGCCAACCTGCAAGACACGAGCATGCACAGCCAGCCAACACAAAAACCTGTGAGCATACGTGCTTCCTGATACGATGAGAAGGATGTTGAACCAACCGTCGAGTGCACCGTTCAGGTGATTTTGTATGTTGAGCCAAACCGTTGCTCACCGCCACGCTGTTGTACTGCTGTGCTCTAGCCCGCTGCAGCACATGCACGACTGAGCACGATTGAACCAATTTACCAGAGGGCACTGCCGACAAAGACCAGCCCGTTTCTCCCCACATCCCCCGGCATTGGTACACTCCCTGGAACACATGCTGACGTGGTGACATGTGTGATGTGATGTGTCACATGCATGCTGCCACCGCCCGCACCTTGAGCAGGTGTGAGACGCGCGCCAGCAGCTGTGTGTTGGCCGCCAGGCGGCTGTACAGCGCGTCCCCCGGCTTGGCCACCAGGCGCATAGCAAACTCGTGCTGGTACATGATGACCGCAGCCCTGCGCGCGACATGGTCAAATACTCATATCACTCATCTGGATCAAGGCCGGTAGCACACATAGGTTGTATGTGCGTACCTTCCAGGCTGGCAATAGGTCGAAAGCGATGAGCGGTCGAGCCACCAGCACGCATGTGTGCACGGCAAGTGTGGCTGTGCCTGGCACCCCTGCATGCCTGCATTGAGCACCGTACAAGCATTCTGCCTTCCATGCCGATGCCGCATGCAGGCACACGCACCTGAATACGGGCCGGTGGGCTAGCAGTTTGAAGGTGAGCGGGGACGAGATGTTGTACGGGATGTTCGCCACACACAGGTCAAAGTAGGGCAGCTCGACCTTCATGAAGTCACCATGGATGATCTGCGACGGTTGCCATCAGGACCCATGCATTGTCACTGGCTCAGTGCACAAACGATGTGTCTTTGTACAGCACAAAGCGGCAGCCGCACTTACATTTCAGGATTGCATGTGCAGTCGTGCACGTTGCAGGCGTGTGAGGCATGCACAGCTGCACGTGCGGCCTCGCCAGCTGCCCACGCATGCAGCATGCATGGGCAGCGTTACCATGGCTAAGGCGGCCAGAGTTTTAGGGGTTTTGATGATTGTGTCGTTACAAGGCCCCAGCATCTTGGGTCCCTCTTAAGGCCAGCGGGAGCAGAGGGGCGCATCAATCGATGCAACCACCTAGTGTTGCCCACGCTCGCCCCATGCTGTGCGGCGTCTGATGTCCAGGGTGGCCATGAACCCTCAACCCTCCACCCTCACACCAAAGCCTCCGCGGCTGGGTGCGTATAGATAGGAGTGCCGCAGCCTGCCACCGCCGGTGTCAGGCAAACAGCACAACCCCGCTCCCTAGTCGAGCAGCTTGTGCAGGACCGCAACTGACCTGCAAGCTCTTCTCATACGGAGTCCCTTGTACACGCCGCTGCAGCTCCAGAACCTGCAACACGTGGCCGCGCAGCATATGGTATAAGCAGCTGTGGGGGAGGGGGGGAGGGGGTGCACAAGTAGTGTGCATCAAGCTCTTGTAATCAGGAATGTCTGTGTCTTACAATCAGTACCGCTGGAGGCTGCTGGCAGGGCAGGAACTACAGAGTGATTGCTTGTGCTAAGCAGGGTTGTAGTCTCAACCAGGTGAAGCTGGTTGCGCAAGCGCGTCCGGCCGAACGCAAGGGCGCGAGCTCTGTATGTAAGGGGAACTCAACCCATACATAAACCAGAAAGGTAACAGCTATAGGCCGCCAACTCACCATGCGTGGGTCCAGCTCGATGGCAACGACCTTCTTGGCTTTCTCAAGCAGCTTCATCGTAAGGTTACCAGTACCAGGACCAATTTCCAGAACAACATCTGTTCCCTTGACACCAGCCTTGTCTACGATGGCCTGCAGTGGTTGAACGGAACCACACCAGTGATGGGTTGTCGCAGCGGCGACGGCATTTGGTCAGCGACTGCGGGCGAGAAGGGCCACATCAAACACACGGCTCTCACCTGGACGACCAGAGGGTTTTTGAGGATGTGCTGTCCTTTTGACTTATGGAACTCCAAGCCTGCACAGATGCACACCGTGTTCCTGGCTCGTCAGCCTGACGCTGAGACCAAGCTGCCGCCGTTGCACGGAACTTACTGTAAGTACACAGGGAAATACCTGACACGCCCGCATGCTCCTTCTTTTTTACTTTCTTTTGCACACCACCAGCCACACGAAGTCCCGAGCCTTTTCCGGACATTTGCCGCTTGCCAATCAATGCAGGATTGTGTGTTGTCAACACTGTAAGTCGGTTCAAACTTGTACAGTTTGGCTTTTGCTTCTGTACGTCAGTCAACAAACGTGCATCATGTAGATGGGCTCGACATGGTTTTTTAATGCTAAGCCGCTCCAGGAGTCCTTGGGCGCAATTTGGCACGGGGATGCGTGCCGGTCTCGTTGCTCGTTTGCTGTACATTTTTGCAGGTGCATATATGACATCGTCTGCCTGAGCAGTGTTTTAACGCGTGGTGTATAATCCTGCCACCAGGTGCTTTCCCCTGCGTCACAACAGGCCCGGGGCAAATATACCATATCATAAAGGCGTGCTGACACTAGCGCTTAAACAAACAACTGGTCCACTAACAACTTCAGCTTTACGCATAGGCCTTGTACGAGCTTAGTAAGATGTTTTGGTTTGCGCTCTGGTTTGCGCTCATAGCGCTGGTCGTGGGGTACATCCTCTTAAAGTTCCTGCGCTCCAGCAAAGCCCCTCCCCCACCAGAACCGGAGAAGTACCACCTGGGTGATGTGACAATAGACGGCCTCAGGTTCTACTGCGGCTACGACTACATGCGCCCGTTGCTACTGGCCATCAACGGGCAGGTGTATGACATGACGGACAGCTACAGCGAATACGGGCCAGGTTAGTTCAAGTCCTCAATGCAGCAGTGCGCGTACGCCACTGACAAGTTGCTTGCAGTGCGTCAAGCTGGTCTCCCTGTGCCCACTTCCCTCCGCACGCACCCTTGGCGCCTGCCCCGAACCTGCCCTGATTGACCCGCTAGGCAAGGAGCTGCACATCTATGCTGGCCGTGAGATTGCTCGTGCTCTAGCACTGGGATCTAAGAAGGAGGAGGACCTGACAGCAGACCTTTCCGGCCTCGACCCCAAGGTGTGTGTCCGCCGCGGTTAGGCCGGGCGACGGCACTGAGCTGCGGCTGTGGGTATGGGTCGGTCGGATAGGAACAGACACGCAATATCAGGCTATTCTTGCAGCATTCTTCCAACCTATTGGGTGGTGTGTTTCGTATTGGTGAAAGGCCTGCAGCATGAGTGCAGCGAGCCTTTTGAGTTGTCGCTGCCAACCAGACATGTCGTTCACCGTTTTCATTTTGGTCCAGGAACTTCAAGTCCTTGCGGAAAAGGAGGCGGAGTTCAAGGTCAAGTACAGTGTTGTGGGGCAGGTATGTGGGAACACGCCAATGCACCCGCTTGTGGTTTGGTACTAAACGTCCGCACGCCACGCACGCCCTGCTTATCCCTCCTTATCTGTCCAGCGGACAACGTGGGGCCGGCTGTAACGTTGTATACCTGACAACTCTGCATACAGGTGGTCCCTCCCCAGCTGATGACGCTTGAGGAACTGGCAAAGCACGATGGCAGCGACCCAAGCAAGCCTCTCTATTTGTCAATTCAGGTTGGTCGTGTTTACAATAGCAGTAATTGTGAACCGCGCACCTGCATTCTACGTGCTTTACATTGTTATGCCGCTGGTGCCTGTGTACCTTTTTTTTCTCAGGGCGTAATCTATGACATCACCACTGGCAAGCAGTTTTATGGGCCAAACGGTAGGGTCAGTTTGAAGCTGCTACCTGTATGTTTTGTCCCACTGCGCTCTTATGTGGAGTGCCAGGCGTGTGTGTGGGCTCGCTAGTGTGCTTCTTGACATGGCTGATTACCAAGCCAGCAACCAGTCACCCTCCTGCGGTATCTTGTTGATGCAGGCATGTACCCATTCGCTGGAAAGGAGGTGGCCCGCGCATTCGCGCTGTACTCCACAGAGCTCTCCGACTGCAACGATGACATATCAGACTTGGGCTACTCTGAAAAGGAAAACTTGCAGAACTGGATAGGAAAGTTCAACTTCAAATATCCTATCGTTGGGAAGCTGGTTAAGAGCCACTGAATGCCAGTATGGTACCTTGGTGCAGGTGGTTGCCAACGCGAGGAAGTGGTTGCGGAGGGTAGTTGCGGATGTTGACACGTTAGAGGGTTTGCCACCTTTGTCAGGGTTGCGTTTCAGATGTGGTTGTCTCGGCTACCAGGATTTTAATGGTGCGTTGTGGTTGCACTGCAGCATTTGAGATGATGGGCAGCCGAGATGGAAAAAGATTCAAGAGGTCGATCGCCAAGCGAACACACATTGCTAGCACGCATACGCTCTTGCTTGGATCTTTGATACTTGCAACCTTTTTGTGCCTGTACCAAACGGTGTAAACGACCAAGGAGTTGTATTGACTTTGGCAGGCAGGATGCTTCAGCAGCAGCAGCGCCTTGCTGCAGGCAACCGCACAGCCTTTAGCAGGCAGTCTGTGCCGGTGTTTGGCAGCATCAGGTGCACAGGAGTGCGCAGGAACTCAGGGCGTAGCCTCTCGCGCCCTTTCGTGCAGGCAAGCCTGAGCGTTTTTCCAGTGGCCTGCTGTGAAACCTGGCGAATGAAGAAGCACCACCACTGAAGAGCGCTCTTCACGGCTTTTCTCAATAGCTCAACTTCTAGCATGTTGTGCGGGCTGCAAGTGGCAACTGTGCTAACACCGTTCCACCCCTGCGACGTGCAGGTGGCGGATGGTGCCAGCACCAGCTTTTCCTCAGGGCGTAAGCCTCTGGTGTGCTCAGCCCAGGCTGCTCCTGCTACAGCAACGGGCTCTGACTACCGTGCGAAGGCACCGAAAGACATTCGTGTTTTGGTCGTGGGCCCGACTGGCTACATCGGCAAGTAGGTCACATAGGGCAAGCATGCTTGGTTGTTTGCTGTATTCAACACAACTCACCAGGCCCACGGTGCATCCCGGCAGCACAGTTTGCGCCGTTTGGGTTTGTGCTATGGACCAAGCATTTGCGCCATCAGGTGCAAGCACCCACAATGCGTGCCTGTGTCACGATAACAGGTTTGTTGTGAAGGAGCTGCTCAGCAGGGGCTACAACGTAATTGCGTTTTCGCGTGAGACTGCCGGCATCAAGGGCAAGCTGGGCAAGGACGACATCCAGAAGGTGACTGACCCAGGGGGCGGCACGAGTCCAAATTGCGCAGGCGCACCGGCCAAGGCTGGGTTCACAGTGCGCACACTGCTTATGAAAGCCATAACGTTCAGAATATCTCCACAAGGTCCTGGTTACGTGGGGGCAAAGTGTGCAGGCAGGCACTGCAACCCTGGCATGCTGTGCATGCTGTGCGTGGCGGTTTTGCACTTCGGCAGGAGTTCCCGGGTGCAGACGTGCGCTTTGGCAGCGTGCTGGACCTGGACAGCCTGCGCAACGTGGCCTTCAAGGATCCCGTGGACGTGGTGGTGTCGTGCCTGGCTTCACGCACAGGCACGTCATTGCACATGTGCACGTATTGCCCTGCCTGAGCAGGCACTGCTGGCGCCTGGCGCTGCATCCCACTGCCCACGACAATTTGCGCACCGCACACCCACACGCTGCACACAAGCGTCAGTTGTGCAGAGCACCCAGCCTGTACACTGGAACAGCTTGTACAGATGCAGCCATGCACATGGCCCTGTTACATGTGGTAACTGCTTGCACACGTGCTGATTTGTGGTGCCGTGCACTGGCTAGATTGATTGACTTTACAGCACTTGGCCAATCAGGCTATTCATGGGTGTTTGCGATTGACTAGGTGTGTGTGACTTGGGGCCCAGATGTACAGTGTCATGGAGTGAAGTTCGCTTGTGTGCGCTTTTGAACACCTGCAGGTGGTATCAAGGACAGCTGGCTCATTGACTACCAGGTGTGTGAGAACATAATGCTTGCCTCCAGACAGCGTACAGGTGCAAAGCACCCAGCCGAGCGCACGCTGCACTGCACAAGTGGGCAGCATGCAAGGGGACCAGCATCCACGTGCCTGAACCGCACGTGCAGGAGTGGTGCGGGTCACAGAGCGGCAGCCATGACAGCAGCGGCAGGCGTGCATGCATGCCTTGCCGCGCTTAGCCCATGTGACTGGTCGAAGGACACGCGCCTCAGACGCCTGTACGTGAGGGTGTGTCGTGCGTTCATGCGGTGCGCGTGTGCAGGCGACCAAGAACTGCCTTGACGTGGGGCGTGAGAAGGGCGCCAAGCACTTTGTGCTGCTGAGCGCCATCTGCGTGCAGAAGCCGCTGCTGGCCTTCCAGCAGGCCAAGCTCAAGTTTGAGCAGGACCTGCAGGTGAGAGGTCGTGTCACATCACTATCAGGGGTGTGTAGTACACGAGTACAGTAGTAGCGCATTGACCGCGTCAGGTACTCAGGTCAGGATGTGAGATGTGTGCAGGGTGTGCGCTCTTTGCGATGGGGCGTGCTGCTGGCTGACTGCCTTAGAGGGAACGCGCCCCAATCACCCATTCCAAACGAGTGGACGGTGGCATGGCGGAGAGTGATTAGTCGTGTTTGTGTGGCGCATGCTGGGGTGTGTGTTGGTGTGGGCGTGGTGCTCAAGGTGAGGGCCCTGGCAAGGGGCATGCCATGGCTTCAGCAGGGAGCCCCTGCCGTAGCAGACTGGGAGGGCCAGGGCGGTGCAGGCAGGGTGCATGGCAGAAGGACGCCGGTTGGGTCGGTTGCGATGCGGCTCACTTCGTCAATCACACCAATCATGGATGTCAGAGGATGACTCTGAACGAGTTTGGCTGTGACACGTGAACAACTTGGTTGAGTGGTTGTCGACAAGGGAGGTATCCAGGCAGGTTCGACCGTCCCCACCTCTGGCCCAGGCAGTGTCATGCTGGCGTCCCTCAAGCCAGCAGCAACACCCATCAGCTGCAGCGCAGTAGCGCTGTGCGTTGCGCTGTGCCGCTGGAATGTGTCACACTACGGTTTCGTGGGCGCTGCTCATCATTGCTATGGCTGCCTGCTGTGCCGTACCCTGACATCCGCAGGCTGCGGGAGACATCACTTACTCCATCGTGCGCCCCACTGCGTTCTTCAAGTCCATTGCGGGTGAGCGCGTGTCCTGCGCCTGTCGGGATGCAGCATCACCGCGCCCACACGTGCGATTGCACCCTTTGTGCACGCAGTTGGGGCACAAGCCCTGCTGGACAGACCCACACGCATAACCCTGCACAGAACGGCACAAGGAAAAGCACCCACCACAGCAACCAACCAAGCAAAGGTTTGCGCACCCCCATGGTTGAGGCGCTACTCCGCCCTGCTGCTCTTCCGTGCTGACCCACCACCAACTCATCCTCACCCCCACCCCCCTCCTCCTCCCCCTCTGCAGGCCAGATTGAGCTGGTGAAGCAGGGCAAGCCCTACGTGTACTTCGGCGACGGCAAGCTGGCGGCGTGCAAGCCCATCAGCGAGCCTGACCTGGCCTCCTTCATCGCCGACTGCGTCACGGAGAAGGACAAGATCAACAAGGTACGGTATCACGGTATGGTATGAATACGCTACTCCATATGAGCAAGGGAGGGCTGCGTACCGTAGGCAGCTGAGTCTGGAGTGAGGCAGGGGCTGCGGGTCCCACACAGCTGACGAGGTGGCGCTCGGGAGGAGCGGCGGCACGCGCGTGTACATGTTGTGGTATAGCGTGCATCTGGTGGCACACAGGGGAGGGGTGGTTGCATGCGAGCAGAGTGCAGTGCACGTGGCCCTGACCTGAAGCGCAGGCTTGAACAATAGGGACTTGCACAGTCACTGATTCGGTGGTTTGTCGCATGGACAAGGTAAAACACGCGGCCGCAGCACCTCCAGGCGCCACCCCACCCTGCACACCCTACCGCACACAACACACACCACGTACAACACGCATGCCCATTGCTGCCCCAGCACATCGACCGCCAGGGCACGTGCACCTGCATCCCTGGTTAGTCGTTACGCACGCACTGCCCCCCGCCGCGTCTCTGACCACGCGCAGATGCTGCCCATCGGCGGCCCGGGGCGCGCGTACACAGCCAAGGACCAGGCGGACCTGCTGTTCAAGCTCACCGGCAAGCCCGCAAACTACTTCCCGGTGCCGGTGGCGCTCATGGACGGCATCATCGGCCTGCTGTCCTTCCTCGCTAAGTTCTTCCCCAACCTCGAGGTGCGCTGGACGCACAAGCCGCAGCCTAATCAGCAGCAATCACTCATTGCTGCTCTGCCGATCGAATGATGGCCGGCGCGCACCGCCTACACGTGCTGTGGCTGCAGCGTCGATTCACGTTGTGCGGGCGTCGTCTGCGCTGCCTCGCAACCGCCCAGGCCCGCCCCACGCTCTGCCTGCTGTCCTTTTAAGCTCCTTAACGCCGTCCTTTAAGCGCGCCGTCGGTCCACACTTTCCCCCTCCCACCCGACAACAACCACACCATGGCGTGCGCACTGTACACTGCCTGCTTTACTGAATGGAGTCACCTGTGCCCCCCCCATTGATTGCAGGACGCTGCTGAGTTTGGCAAGATCGGCAAGTACTACGCCACGGAGAGCATGCTGGTGTGGGACCCCGTCAAGGTGAGACCGCCACCGCGCCATGCAGACCATTTAGGGTGTGGTACTGTGGTGGAGTGCTGATGAGCATGCATGTGTGCATTATGGGGCTTAGGGTAGGGTTGGGAACCTCCAGGCTCACCAGGGCCTGAGTGCTGTGTCAGAAAAAGCACCCCCAAGGGGCATGCACTGTGCATGTGCGTAACGTAGGCATGGAGACCGTACCTGGCTGAGTGCTGTGTGTGTTCAATGCCGCTTTGTTCACGCGATGGCGCGCTATGCACTCACCTTCCCCGCCAACGGCATATGCATGTATGTGTGCGCGGCTGCAGGGCGTGTACCTGGAGGACGAGACGCCTGGGTACGGCAAGGAGTCGTTGGAGCAGTTCTTCACGCGCGCCGTCAACGAGGGCCTCAAGGGACAGGAGCTCGGGGACCAGGCCGTGTTCGGCGTCAACGAGTCCTAGAACACACCGCGTAACAGCAGCTTCACCCCAAGATTATACACATGTCTTACCGCTGCGCCTCAACGCATTTCGGGGAGCTCCAGCTGGCTTAGAGTTCGACTGGGGCCTTTTAGCTGCGATCACCGGGGCCACGCAGGCGCAAGCAAGCAGCGTGCTGCGCAGGAAGCGAGGCGAGCGGCTCACTCGTCCACTCAAGCCGCAGGATGGCTGGCGTGACCGTGTGTAGCGGCGGGGCCTGCAAGCACCTCGCGTGTTGTTGTTATCCGGGACCCAGTGTTCGCTGTCTTGTCAAGGATGGCTCGACATGCAGCGATACATGTTTAAGGACGGGCGCGCAGCCTTGGTTTTTTTGTGTTGTGATGTGGGTACTGGCACACAGCTGCACTCGCGCAGTGCAGGCTGACCGTAACGTGCTCGGGGTTGGTGGTCGCTCACTGTGATACCGGTTTTGAGCGCCGAGCTACATGCGACATGGTGTGGAATGAACGCAACTGGCAAACAACCCAGCCTGAATCCAGCCTGAAATCCTTACAGGTGTTTTTCGATCGAATCACCTCTCACATCGTAAGAGGTGTCCATGATGCGTGCAAGTTTGAACGGCTTGGTCCTGCTTCAAGATGTCAAGGGCTGCGGTGGCAACCCGCACGGTGCCATGCTTGAGCAGCAGAACAGCGAAAAACACATCAGGACAACACACTCCAGCATGTGACTATATGCAGACTGTATGACTAACATGAGTCATTGAGCTTCGTCAGCGTCGTCAGCGCCAGGTATGTCACGCTGCTGATGCCCTGCACGCCGCCGCAGCTTCCCCTGGCCCCTGCCGGCAGCACCGCCACTGCCACCCCTCAGGCCTTGCATGCCGCCCCCGCGTTTACCTTGCTTATCCCGTCCACCCCCACCCCCGTCGCCATCACTGCCCATGGTCGCACCACGGCCAGCAAGGCCCCCACCCGCACCGCGAGCGCCTGGTCTGAGCCGAGCTGCGGCCATCCCTGGACCTGTTACGCCACCCGCCAGCATTTGCTGCCGCTTCACGGCGCGCATGCCGAGCATCAGCTCCACAGTGAACGGCACCTCACGCTCCGCGTCCCCGCTCAGCACGGTGGCAAAGGTCTGCGTGGTGGCGTGGCACGCCATCGCCTGGCGCAGGTAGCACGCGAGACCGCGCTGGCTCAGCAGCGCGCGCATGCGCGCGCCGCGCGCGGCGGCGGCGGCGACCGCCGCCTTATCCGCCATCAACCTCTCCACTGCGGCGTCCAATCCGGTCCAGCTGCTGTCGGCGACGTAGTGGATGTCCTGCCCCGATACCATCCAGAGGCTCATCATGTCGGTGTATTGGAGGGGGTGTGAGATGATGATGGAGTCACACATCGCCTGCCGACAGCCGGGTCACACAGCCAGGGGCATTGCCGTCGGGGGAGTGCAGTACAAGCTGCAGTACACCTACATGAGGTTCATGTGCACTGCAGGGGACCAAAGCAAGCGTTGTACAGCGCACGATCCACATGCATGTAAAGGATCTCACCAGTGATGTGCCATACTGTGCTTTGCAGAGGGATGCACGGGGGGTGCATGTGATGGGCTGTCACAACAAATCAAGGTAGCACGTGCACTGCGATGTGAGTGTGGGCAAGACCAGCAATGCCGACCGAACGCACCATGGCAGGCAGGCGGCCGGCGCACGACGTGCCCTCCGCGTAGAGGATGACCTTGTAGTCACACCAGCGCTCTGGCGGCAGGAAGTAGTCGCGTGAGGCCTGCATTGCATATGGTGCGGAGCACAGCGCACACGATCATGATCACGATCACTGCCTGGTGGGTGCCACCGTTGCACAGTCCGTGCGGATGACTGGGTTTCAGAGGGTTCGTGGGTAGGAAGTAGGCGGACTGAAGGCGACCCGCATTCACAGCGCACTGAAGCTTCAAACGGATGAGAGCGTGCCAAGAGGACTGCTACGTGCATTGCATGGGCGGGATGTCGTGGGAGGCTGCCGGCTGCAGTCGACTCGGCCTTGCGGCACACTGCGTTGCCAAAAGGATGCTGTCATGGGGCAACAGCAGCAGCAGCAGCAGCAGCATCTGTGTGTGCACAGCGCGAGCGTGCATGCATGCAGCCAGCTTGCAGCTCACCTTACGAGCCGAGTGCACAAACTGCACGTCAAACAGTCGCGTGTCGTTCGCCCAGCGGTTGAAGAGCGCCTGCAAGTGCAAGACAGCCCGGCAGCATCAGCGCAGCATGTCACAACGTGCCGTATCAGTTCGCCGATCAGCGCTCCCAATCACGGGAGCAACCTAGCGCTGCCCAGAAGCGGCTGTATACATACAAATGGTCGACAGCGGCCACCCACGACTGCACCAACGCACAACCTTGGCGAGCCATTCTGCCAGTCAACATGTGAAACATAGTTCGCGCTGCATGCGCTGACACTGGCGCGCACACACACACACGTACCGAAACTACTACTGAACGTTGATCGCCAGCTTTACACTCCTCGCCCAAACACCAGGCATCCCTCATGCCAACAATTTTGGCACCATGTCATTGCGGAAACGCTTCACCAGCCCCCACTGAGGATTTGTATGAACATACCGTGCGTGCTTGGCTGTTGACGTTCCCACGGAACACTGCTTTTGGGATTTTCTGGCTCCACGGCACCTCAGCATTGCGCCGCTCTATGTATTGATGCATCAGTTGGAATGGAGGGTTCTTGGCTTCTGCACGAGGCGCAGGTTGCGGGTGCAGCGCAGGAAGCACATGACAAGGGAATAGCTGAGTCAGAGCCCTGCAGCTGAGCGGCTTTAGCAGGGGCAGGCACAAATATGACATACGTTCCTGCATGCGCACACCTTGTCCCTCAGAGGCACGAACTGACAAGCTCACTTGGATAGGAACAGGAACAGTCAAACGCAGCCGGTTGTGCGCTTCAGGCAAGTCCAGGATGGCCGGTGCATCAACCCAATCGCTCTGCAGCACTGGCCCATGCACACAGGGGCTGAGCAATGTGCAGGGCACGCACCATTGCGGCCATGCAAAAGTACGCACCTGGCCATGCCACGTAGGAAAACGCGGGTATGAGAAACTGAGGCACAGTGTTGTTGTGTGCGCACATGGCGAACGCCGTCGAGTTGATAGGAGCCATATCGCAGAAAAACACGATGAACTGTGAGGTACCGAGGTCGCCGTCGCATAGAACATGCAAGGCAAGGATAAACGTGCACACACCATAAAGAAAATGCAGCAAGGTGAGAGCAGCAAGGTGTGAACGGCGCGTTGAACAGTGGGACGTCAGAGGCAGCGTATCGCTTGGGTGTCAGACAAGAGACATGAAGCGTGGTCGCACCTCTGTGTTGGGCACATCTTGGAAGACCGACAGGGCGCGATACATGAGGAGTGACATGGACTGAAGACGCGTTTGAAAGCCCACCATGGCCTTGGGCACATACATTTCCCCGTCAATGACCTGTGACACCGCATAGGCCAAACTGGCATATGGTGTGTTGATATGTGTGTCTTGAGGAGGTTCGAACGCCTACTCACTACCCCATAGCACACTGCCTCACTGCTACAGGCTTGCCTTCTGTTCACGTGCAGCCTTCAACTTCAGGTGCGTCTGACCACACGCAAGCTCACCTTGATTTTCATGCAGGCCTTATCGCAGAGGGCTTCATCCACTTCTGCAGCGGATACTCCGCCAGCACTGCAAAAGCCACACAGTTCGTGCAGCACGAGCTCAACTCACCAATGTGCGCGTACGCAACTGTCACAGCATTCTGGTTTGAACCCCGTTGGAGGTCGGACCAAAGCACAACGAGCAAGCGCCTACCTTCGCAACCGTGCTGCCACCGCCTGAAGCGGCGCAAGCTGCTCCTTGAAGGCCCGGCACTCCTGGGGAATGTCCTGGCATGCCTGAAACCCGCTAATCAAGCCGCCCGCAATGGCGCTTGCGCACAGGCATGCAAGCAGCAGCAACAACGCACCCAACACAAGCCTGTGCTGGTGTCCTGGGGACATTGAAACACACAAAGCGTGTGCGTACTGCTGAACATTTGTAGAGTTTTCAAGGCATAGCCAGTGTTACGCGCTACAGGTTGTGACAGGCGAAGCAGGCTACGGACCTTGGGAGCCGCTCTTGGTGCAAAACAAAACGAAGCTTCAAGTTGCTGCCTGCAGGATGCTTGTTGTAATCCTTTATACGGCGATTTCAGGTGCATGTTGTGAGCAGCGGTGCAGCAGGCGAGCATCAAGCCCCCTTGTGTCATCACTGCAGACGAACAGCGTTGCCAGTTGCCGCATCCAATCCGATGCACATGCGTCGAGGTCTCGCCCACCCGCACCTCCTCCCCCTGCATCCATGTCGCCCAAGAGTGCAGGGCAGCGCTCGTGGCCCAGCTGCTGGTGGTTCAGGCACCCGGGAGCACCTTGGCACACGTGTCAACCAGGCAGGGCATCGCGCACCACTCTGCGGCATCGGATTCGTTCCAATTTCCATGGCCGTACCGCGCCATTTGCTTCCATTGCTGCTGCTGCTGAGCCAGCCCAAGAACTGCGCTTTTTGGCACTGAGGCCAGGAAGTCAATGGCGGATGGCAGCGACAAGCACCAGGTTGCCCGTGCACCTGGGCAATGGCTCCTTAACAAGAACAAAGGTGACACGATGCAGCCAGCAGCACATAGCCAACTTGAGACGGATGTACAGTCCTTACACCAGAGATTCGACACACATGGCTGACATGGTCTCACGCAGATACCCAGCACCACGCCTTGGGCGCATGCGCCAACCGAATGGATGCAAAGGGAATGAGACGCGGCTGGTCAACGCAGGCTGCAAGCCGCATGGGGAGCGGCAGGCGACAGGTGGAGGCTACCGTGGCACGCACGTAGCGAAAGAGCGTTGGAGCGGGTGATTGTCATGGGCGGGGCGCCAAAGCGCGTGCGATGCCATACAGGAGAATGCTTGAACGGATGGTGCTTCCGTGCTATGGCAGGGCTGCAAGCGGGTGGCAAGGTCATCGCCGCTTGCGGTCTCTGGATCTTGACCGCGATCGTGATCTTGACCGGGACGCGCCTGAGCGGCCGCGGCTGCGGCTGCCGCGAGACGGCGACGCGCTGCTGCTGCGGCTGCGACTGCGCTTGCGCTCCGAGCGACTCCCTCCGCGCTCCGACCGGTCCTTGTCCCGGTCCTTGTCCTTGTCCCTGTCCTTGTCTTTGCGGTCTCGGTCTCGGTCGCGATCCCGATCCCGCTCAGACCTGTCCCTGCACATGGAGTACACAGCATGGCGGTGAGCAATCCCTGATTATTGCGCCTCAGCGCTTGCTTTCCACTTGATGCCAAAATGAATGTTTGAGCAGTCCAGCACACACGGCAGCATCTGGCAGTGAATGCTATGCAAACACATTTGCTCCATACAAAGCGCATGCACGTGGCCTGCATACGTGCACTTGCTACTGTTTGTGCGATCGCGAGCAGGCCCACGTATCCACCTGCTGCGGCTGCGACTCCGGCTGCGGCTCTTGCGCTCGCGCCCGCGATCAGACCTGCACAAACACAAGCACGCAACACAGTACAACACACAGGCGGGGCTGATTAGGTGCCCGAACCGCGGTCTTCACTTACAACTAGTTACAAGGGCTCAGCGCACAGCTGCACGCGCGTGCGCGTAGCTGACACTACGCTGCCCTGCTACAGCAGGCAAGCCGCTGAGCAAGCTGACACGCATGCACCCCTCTCATACGCCTTCCCCACCACAGCAAGCCACAAGCCACAAGCCAAGCACAGGTGCGGAAGCATACGTCATTGTCCGCTTACTTGGAACTCTTGCGGTCCTTGTCTCTGTCCCGGTCCTTGTCTCGATCCTTGTCGCGGTCCTTATCCCGGTCCTTCTTGTCTGATCTGTCCCGCTCTCTTTCCCGATCTGATCTGTCCTTCTCTCGTTCCTTCTCCCGCTCCCTCTCTGATCTGTCCCTGTCCCTGTCCTTGGCATCTCGGTCCTTGTCCTTGTCCTTGTCCCGGTCCCTCTCTCGATCTCTATCTCGCTCCCTATCCCTATCCCGGTCCCTATCCCTGTCCCTGTCCTTGTCGCGTGTGCCGTCACGGTCGCCGTCAGCGGCGGCGCTCGCGCGTGCACCGCTGCGCCAGCGCTCAAGCCGCGCCGCCGCCGCCGCCGCTGACGCCGCTGAGCCGGAGCCCGAGGCAGCGTGCTGCGCAAGGCTGCGCTCCATGTCAGCCACTAGATCCGCTCGGCGCGCTGCCACCTTAGCAGCAATCTCAGCCGCTGACAGCCCCTGCATGAGCCAAACAGTATGACGACAAAACCATGTAGCGCCGGCTCCAACGAGGAAAGAAGTGTGTCAAGCCGTTTCACGGCAACGCACTTTCATGCAAGGCATGATGGATCGATGTAGCGCACACGGTGGTGGGTTGCTGCACCGTACGAGGATGTTGGTGCTGCATGCAGAGTCACACCGCATTCAGCGGTCCAGTGCGATAGCATGGCAAGCGCAGCAGCCATGCACCAGCTATGTACAAACCATGCACAAACCAGAGCATGTGCGCTGCTTGAGCTTCTCACCTCGTCTTCTAGCTGCCCCTCCAGCTTAGCTACCTGCAGCTCTACCTCACGCAGGCGCCGCCGCCGCTCCTCCTCTGCGGCGCTGGCAGCGTTGGCGGCTGATGACGCCGGAGCACGCACACACACACACACAAGCCACCAACGCATTGAGCACCAGGCGCGGGGCCATACCATACACAAACTACTGCAGTGCCAAGCACAAGTCGACGGGATGTAATAGGACAGGGCAACTACCGTAATCGTGATTCGGTGTCATTGCAACAACAGCTTCTTGAGTGCTTTGGAGCAACCCACCCACAGCTCATGAGTCATGACCCAC
>BDDA01000001.1:516218-554426 GCA_001662385.1 Chlamydomonas asymmetrica | reverse complement strand
CCTTTGCCGTCCCCCCCCCCCCTCTCCCCCCGCACACACACCTTCCTGGTCTGCTGCGCTCATGCTGGGCGCAACCGCCAGGGGGATGGCGCCGCTGCCGGCACCCGACAAGCTGCCGTTAGGGCCGCCGTCCTCCTCCCCCTCCGCGTCGCTGAAGATCTTGTCATCGTCATCCTCCTCTGCAGACAGGTGCGCATGACCGTATTGTGGCACGCATGACACATGCCGACCTGCATGACCTGCGTTTGCCGAGCTGCTCAGAACCGACGCCAGGCGGCTGTCGCGCTGTCGCGCTCAGCACTTGCAAAGTTGCAAGCAATCACCATGCTGCCGTGTGCCGCGCTGGGCCCGCCCGCCCGCCCGCCCGCCCGCACCCACTCACACGGACACGCACTCGGCACGCGCTCACCTGGCGCTGCGCCCGCTGCGCCCCCGTTGGCCTGCTGCTGCTCGAGGTCGTCTAGCTGCCGCTGCAGCGCCACCAGGCGCGCCTCGGCCTCCACCTCGTCGCGCAGCCACTTGCTGATGGGCACCTGAGGCGGCGGGTTGTCATCCACCGTCGTCCACCGTGACCGAGGCTGCGGCGGCGCTGGCGCCGGCGCCGGCGCGCTGCCGCCTGCTGCAGCCCCCGGCTGTGGAGCATGAGGGTCCTCGCCCCTACCGGCTGCTGCTGCGGCCGCCGCTGCCAGCGAGGACGGTCCCGGCCCTGCAGGCCCTCCCCCGGAGACACCGTCACGCTGGAACAACGCGCCAGACGAACCATCGGACCCCAGCAGCGCCTGCATGACGTGGGCAGCAAGAACGCAAGACGGCAACGCGTCGTTCGCATCACGTGCTGACACTGAACACCGCAGATGCTAGCCCTTTGTCAGTACATGGCTGGCATTTATCTCGTGCCAGTATTATCCTCACGACGCGCATGGGAGAAGCTCCTTGGGAAGGTGAAGGACAAAACATCGGCTGCCAGGTGCGGCCGGGCCCTTTCGCTTGGTGCAGTAAAAGGACATGCTGAATATGCACAAGCGCGCGAAGGTCAGGCAGGATGCGCGGGCGTACCTCCCCGGCGTGCGCTGCCGCCGCCGCCGCGTCGCCCGACGGCGGCGGCTTGCTGCCGCCGCCCACCGAGGCGTCCCCCGGCGGGGGCCCCCGCGTGTCCGCATGGAGGTAGTGATCCAGCGCTAGCAAGCGCTCCACCTGCAGACCGGGTGGTACAGAGCAATGCGTTTAATCACTGCCATAATCACTGGAAAGTGAGACCAAGGTCAGGCGCCCAACATTGCCCACCGTTTACGGTTGTAAACAGGCCCAACAGCGTTTGAATGGCGTTCTGGAGAAATGACGCATTGTGGGACCCAGCCTAGTGCAGAGACACGCACGCTGTAAGTGTGCAATGGATTGCGGTGCGACACAGTGCAGATCACAAGAGACATGCCAGTGACACGCATGAACGATGGCCGTTCGGCCGACATGGCATACAAACGCCATGGCAGCAACGCAAGCATCAGCATGACTCACGATGGGCTCCTTGCCGCCGCGCGTGCTGACGCCCGCCTGCTTTGCGCGTCGGTCCAGCTCCTCCTCTGACAATCCCTCCAGCTCAGACCTGCGCGCAGCCGCATAGCGGTGTGCGGTGTGTGCATGACAATCATCAGGCTTGGGGCCAGTCACCTCAACTGACCATGCAATGATGGTGGCCAGCAAGGTCTACTCAGTATGGTAGGAAACATGCAAATGCACACTGCTGCTGGTGAAACCGACCCCGAATGCATAAACAGCAGCACCGCAGCAATCATAAAGGGCACTCAGCAAGGTGGCGGAGCATGTGCGATGCGGCATGACGATGCCCCTACTGATCGCCCTGCACACGCTCGTGGCTCACCTGAGTGCTGGGTTGGTGGACGCGAGGGCTTCGCTGGACAGCGGGGCTTGCAGGAAAGTGGCCTGCCAGCACAACGCGTGCACCACAGCACACCTCAGCACGCGCCAGTGTGCAGGGAGAACGGGGCGAATTCCACAGCGACGACTGTCCGCTAAACCATCACAGCCAACTCCATGCGTTCAGCATTCGCTCAGCACCTTCAAACCGAGCGTTACTGGTGCATGAGTGCCTTAGTCAGTGCTGCACGACAGTACGCCAGCAGTCATCATCTGCAGCGTGTGATGCAGGTGGTGCAACTGGGTGCGTGCGCGCGCTCACCTGCAGGCCGTTGAGGTAGTCGTCGTTGAAGATGAAGCGCTCACGCCAGCAGCGCAGCACGCGCAGCACGTGGCGGCGCAGCGCCTCCTGCGCCATGCGGCTGGAGGAACCCCTGCGGGTCAGGAAATGCACACCAGGAGGGCACGCGGCGGTAAGTACGTGTAGGTGGGTGCACCCACAAGCGCAAAACAATCGGTGCTGCACTTGCAGATATGATCCTTTTCTGGGGCATCCCCTGGCTGGTCTTAGTACTTGACGGCTGTGCCGCAATCACCATCATCGGTACACTGTGTGCTCCCAACACTCCACACTGACCAAGTGTCCACACCTGAGCACACAATGATGCTGTGCACACGTGAATCGCAGCATGCAGGGCACTGGACAGCCAGCCTGCGAGTGCAACCATGGATAAGGTGCTTGTAGCAAGCAACAGGGCAAGCGCAAATTGCTCCCGCCGACTTTGCTGCTCCCCTTCCCTTTTCTGCCGTTGCCTCCTCGCGCCCCCCCCCCCACACACACACACACACCTGTATGTGTCGGCCAGGCTTGCGAATATGTCCGGCAGCACCAGCTGCAGCTTGACGCGGTAGCGGCTGGCGTTGCGCACGGGTGCGGTGGCGTTGTGCAGCACGTCGGATGCAAGGAACAGACGCGCCACCTGCAAGCCGACATCATGCATCGCACACATACTTCAATGAGTTCCATACGTGAATGTACACATCCGTGGGACACTGATTGAACCTGAGGTTGCTCCCCAAGAATACCAAAAAGGATCGATTACCCTACTGCGACCAATGCACGAGTTCCAATTGCTGATGCACACATGTGTGATAGGGAATGCGCCAGCGGTAATGGGTAACAGCCACCAGGGAATCCACCCACCTTGAGCAGCGGCGGCGTCTCCGCCAGGCACAGCGCCTCCGCCAGCGTGTCGACCACCTCCGCGGCGGCGTCCGCGTTGTCTAACGCAAACACCATCGCGTCACAGATGTCGCCGCGCTCAACCTGAAACAGCGGCACACACGCACGTGCAAAGGGCGCGTGCACCGCAGCAAGAGCAGGAACATGACATGGGGTCAGCGGCCCAGACAGAGCCTGCCCGGGTGGCTGCAAGCAAGCAAGCAAGCGCCATGCTAGCCGTCCCTGCAGCAGCAGCCAGTCATCCCGGGCAGGCGCGGATGTCACATGAGAGAGCGAAAAACACCACGCGAACGCATATCACAATGCGCGCCCACGTCGGCCCAGAATGCTATGTGGCCAGCCTATGCCTCTGCAGCGTGTGCACCCAGGAGCAGGCTTACACACGCACTTCACACAACCTGCACCAGGCTCAACACCGATGATGCGTTTCCGCCCAACAGTGTCCAAACCGCGGAGGTGGCAAGGCGCTGGCGCTACGGCCCTCACCGTGAGTGACCTCAGCATGTCCTCAAACTTATCACGCTCTGAGTCGGTCAGTGGCCGCTCGCCAGCAGCCGGGCCCTTCTGCGTGGACGCGGCCGCCGCGGCGGCCGCGGCGGCGGCAATGCCTGCCTCCGCAGCTGCCGTCATGGGCGGAGGAATCCACCTGCACCGCAAGCCGCAGCGCGCGCCACACTGTGCCGTCAAGCATGTGGGTGTATGAGGCTCGACTGCCATGTTGTGCCAAACACCACACGCAGCTTGTAGCAACGTTGCATCCAAACCCGCCTTGCCAAACCACTTATGTGTACACCAACCGTTGCCCATGTAAACGCTGTGAATACACATGCACGCATGCTCGCGTCATTACATGCTTGGCTGATGCAAGCATGCTGCAGGAGTCCTAGTAGTAGGCAGTGTGCATTGCGGGTTGCAATCGTAGCTATCGTTGACTGCATTCTGTTGGCCACACAAAGCTGACTCCTGGCACTGCTGCGTTGCGGCGGCATCATGCCAGCCAGCAGCGTCGCGTGCTCGGGCAATCCCCACAACGAGTGTGTTCGCATGCACACACACAACACGCGTTGCTCCGCACACAAGCTGCGCGGCGCTGACACCTCTGCGCCACACTACCGGTACGCACCGCTGTCCTCCCGCCACCATCACGTACGGCTCGATGCGCCACGTGCGCAGGCTGTCGCCCTCCGACAACGAGTGCACGCGCCACCTGGATGACACAGCACACAGCACGGCGCACGGCACACAGCAGAGGTCAGCATCTGGTGTGTGGGATAAACCCGCCGCACAGGCGCACAAGACGCACAGATGCGCTCCACTGACAATGTCATGTGGCAATTCACAGCCTTCCTGTGCGATGCATAGTCACCTAAACGCACATGTCTATGAGACCCTGCATGGCTTTGTTCCTTAGCACCGAGCCATTGTGCCACTTGTGGACTCAGGTTAGCGGGCGCTTGGCTCTCTTGATCCCCACCATCCGGGCGTGAACATGAGCCCTTCACCTGATGTGCTGCTGACGCAGCGTAAGTGCATGCTACCACCACAACATACCACACCGTTACTGCGTACAGCGTAACTGCCACCGCATGCAGGCCTGAGGCCTACCTGTAGTATGTGTGCATGGGTGAGTCTAGGTCGAAGAGGAAGCCGTAGTCGGGGTTGCGCTGCTGGTCCTCCATCACAGCCTGATCACCAGCACCAGTAGCAGCGGCAGTAGCAGGCGGGCAAGCCGGGGCCGTTAACGACCGTGCGAGTGGTCGGCATGTCATGCCATCCTATGCAGATACGCGCCAGGAGCGACCGCCATTGCTGGGAAAGCCGCCCGCCGGCGCAAGGCACAGGCAAATCTCGCAACGCGGGGCTGGGCAAGGGCACAGGTGCAAAGCCGCGGCTTCATGACGCTCGTAAACAGAGTCGCACTGTCTTGGATGCACTGTGCACACAGTGATTGCAGACACAGCGATAAAATGGACGCGTGAAGACGCCGCGTGGCGCCGCGTTGTTCGCGCCGGTCGACGTGCTGTCTCTCACCTGCTCAAAGGCGCAGCCGTCTTTGACCACGTAGCAGGCGAGCGTGTCGATGATGAAGCGCAAGCGCGTGTCCTCGGGGATGCGCACCTCGATGGCCTCGCCCACGCCCTGCGCAGTCGGCCATGTACGCGCACGCGCGGCCCCCGATGACGGCAAGGGTCAAGCAAGGGCCCGTGAGGAGAAGCGGGCATTACACCATATCATATCATGCAAACTTGCTGCAACAACCAGCAGCTCGTCTGCGCTCCGCAATGCTTGCGCCGCGCAGGCGAGAACCGCAAAGTGCCGCTGTTGCTTGCCGGCTCCTTGCCCACCTCACTCTTCCCCTCTCCACATGGTCATCCGATGATGGTCTTCCCGATTTATGGCCCCGATTGTACACACAGTCACACCACACGTCCATGCTATCGTGGCAACGAGCAAGGGGTCATTAAAATCTTCAGGGACCCCTTGACCATGCATGTTGCCATGATAGCATGGACGTGTGGTGTGACTGTGTACCAATGGGAACATAATGGTTGCAATGCCACGGCCATCAGCAGCACCCCCCCCACAGCTCACCCTGTGCACATGCACGTCGTCCGAGTAGGCCTTCTTGGGGACGATCAGGTCAGGCATGTGGGAGGGACGTGTGGCGGCGGCAGAGGCGTTGGAGCAGATGACACCAGACTCCGAGGGGGCGTAGATGGGGATGGCAGGCAGCGGCACCTGTAGCCCCACGCACAGGCACACATACGCACAGGCACGCGGTCAGCCAAGGCGCTGCAGCCAGCCAGCCAGCCAGCTAGATCGTCAGCTGGGTTGTGCGGTGATGAAGATGATGTTCGTCTGTGAGAGCAGGGGGGAATGCCCCCCATATGGATAAACCTGGGTCGAGCAGCAGATTGCAATGCCCTAACACCTTCAGATGATGATGATGTGTCTGTCCATGAATCGCAATGAATCAAACAGGGGGACGCTGCTCGTCGCGTCTTGATGGGCACCGATCCCGTGCATATGACCCCATGTCTTTCACGGCACAACCGCAGAAGCCTAGCTGTGCAGCCTCCCCGGCAGCAGCCGTTGCATGTTGCAGGTTCCCAATAAGCAACCCAACATATGTTGGTCGCATGCTGGTTGCCGCACTCACCGCCTTGCCCCATCCAATTTTGAGCTCCACATCATGCAGGTAGATGCCATTCAGCTTCTGCATGGCCAACTCAGCATCCTCTCGCCTCTGCATGCACGCACATACCAGACGCACGAGGTGGCGCAAAGGCACATGCGGCCCCAGTTTAGCCAACACACACCGTGCGGCCAGAAGAAAACACACGTCGTGGGCAGTGCCGAGGTGCTGCTCAGGAGAGCCGTGACACAGCAGACATCCCACAACACAGTTCAGGTCGGCGGCTCGGCATGCAGGTGTGATTGCCACCCTCTCTTCAGGTTCACGTCATCCCGTGTGGATCAGGCAGAGGGCCAACAGGCAGCACAGGACGGGTGCAGGGGCACGCCCACTGGGCCGCCGCTGGTACGCTGCTGGGTCGCAACTGGGCCGCAGCAGGCATGCTGCTGCTGGTATGCTGCCTCACACCACGTTAAGCGCACGGACGCACACGCGGCAACGCACGGAGCCACCCACCCACCATGAACGCTACGAAGCCGCAGTTGCGGCCCTTGCGGCGCTGCTCCTCATCACGCGGCCACATCACCTTGACGCTGGCGATGGGGCCAAACCTGTGAGCATGGCGCAACACCCCCCAGCCGCACGCACACACCCGGCCAGTCACGCCCATGCACACAAGGCGCTTGTGTGCGCAGTGTGTGTCGCGACAATGTGCAGCGGTGGAATGTCATGATCACAAACGACGAGAGTCCAAGCCAGCAGTGCTGCAGCAACTCGCTCAGTGCTGACTCAGCCTCTCCCTGCCTCCCCTTGCCTCCCTCAGCACACATACACTAGTAACACTACATGCCTTCATACATCCCTGCTGCAAGCTCTCAGGCATTTCATTTAAAAGCGCATTGGCCTGAGAATGTAAGATGTATGCAATCCTGATTGTGCAGTCCAGGTGGGGACACCCAAGCATGCTGTACTCCGGCAGCGCACCTTCCAAACTCCAGCTTCAGGATTTCTTCATCCACCACAGGCGCAAGGTTTCCGACGTACAGGTTGGTGGTGAAGGGGTCGCCGCCATCCGAGGTCCCGCCCATACCGCCGCCATACGACGAGCCGCCTATACCCATGGACCCGCGATCATAGCCGCCCCCGCCACCAGGGCCGCGATCACGGTCGGTTTCAGGCTCGCCGTTGGCCCTACGGGTCTCTCGCATTTCCTGCTCCCTGTGGTATACCGGTAATGCACACACCGCCGAGTGTAACGCGTGCATAGGTGAAAACGCTAGAGACTGTGCGGCGGCGTGGGTCACGGAAGGCTCATCTCATCATCTTCTGTGTGGTGTGTCATGTGCACCTCAGTGGACAGGCCGTGTGCGACTCATCCCCGCCTGGCAGAGCTATGTGCGTGCCTGCCGCGCGACTCGCGTGGTGCTGTTGAAGTCAGCATCAGGGCATGCGTCAAGGTACGTGCGAGGATGCAGCAGCATGAAGTACGATGCGTCACAGCAGAATGCACGGCAACACCAAAGCCAGGCTCACAACGCAGCGGAGTGACCTAGTGACCAGAATGCTGCACGTACTGCTGGTGTTCGTGCCCTGTGCGCATTCACATTGCTTACCTCTTCAGCTGCTCCAGCATCTTGTCGATGTTCCGAGGCTTGTCCTTGTCTTGCTTTTTGGGCTGTTGGAAAACAGACTACGGATGCACAAGCCAGTGTAAGTGCGCCGTGCACAGATCGACCCGTCAGGCCCACCTGCCTGCCCCAGAACTTGACGCGCCAGCACCGAACGGCCTCAACACAAACACCGAAACTCCCAGGAGAAACATAAGTATGGCGGGATGCGCAACCACGCGCCCAGGAGTTCAGTGAACGTGTCGGAAACGGGGCGGGAGGGGCCGGTTGTGCGTGGCGTCGCCGTGCCAGGCAGACGAGTCTTACCTCGTCCTCTGCGTCATCCCCGAATGCTTTCGGCTTAGAGCCCTCAGACAGGGAAGGAGGCAGGAAGGAAGGCACATATTTGCTGCCTGGCTTCTTGCTGCTCGACATACCAGCAGAGCTCGACGCTGCATTTGAAACCCACCAAAAACACAAGGTGTTTCGTGCAGCCCCGCATCGCACAAGGACATAGCAAAAGGCATTGAAGCATGTATAGTTGAGAGGAAACCAAATGCATGCTGGGCAGCACGCGTTTAGAAGCACCTTCAGGCCGCTGGCCTGGCATGACAGTGCCGCCCCGCACGAAGGTTTTCGGTCCCCCGCCCGTGGCTATGTCATCCCCTCCTTGGAAGTCTGCCACAAAGTCCTCATAGACCTTGGCCGCCTCCGCTTCGGCTTTCTGCACGCACGTAAAGCCAGGTCGCGTGTGGCAAACACCCCTCAGCAGTCACATCCAAAGCAGCAGCGTCAAGTGATAACTGCAGCGGTCAGAAGCAGGCCATACACACATCAAAAGGCAGTGCAACTCACCCTTTTCTTCTCCTCTTCTAGTTCCTTATGCTTCTGTACAGCGTCAACGCAGGCGGTCCAAGTTTGGGTCTCACAGTCACGTGAGTGGGGCATGCTGAGATCGGAACGGAAACCTGTTGTCAACCAGGACTTGCACATAGCTCGCGCACCTGAAATGGTGTTTTCTTCTTTGAGGAGAGCACAAACGCCTGCGCCCCCTTCATCGTGTCCGGTTCTTGTCACCACCGTCTAGCCAGGTCACCCTACATACTGCGTTCGCATACACTCCAGCACTTGTACAGTGTTCCTTGACTCTACGCCGCCAAGTGTGTATTGCCCCTTCAATAGCAGGCGAACATCGAACCGATTGTGGAAGTGTGCACGCGAGTGCCCATCATGACACTGTCAAGCATGTCAGGGCTTCTTATTAGCCTTGCCTTCCATCATGCAATGCCATACCTTAAGCTATATGTACTTCATCGCATAACCGCTATGTTGTAGGCAACCGCATCCGTGCAGGACGTGCCAGTTGAGGCTTGCAGCGGGGACGATGGCTATGGCTCATGGCGGCGCCAGGGGCATTTGGTTTGAAATGAAAACATGGTAAGCACCATGCTAAGTTGCAACTTCGATAACTGAGTGCACCCTGAGTGCCTTAGCCCTGCCACCTTGCTCATCATTTTGCCAGTGTCGAAACCACACGCGCGCTGAAAAAGCGTGCCTGTTCTCCCTATGTGCGCTCAGGCTACGGTGTTTCCTCCCTGGGTCAAAGTGGGTAGCGCCATACTACCAGACACCCCCTGCTGTCGTCGCCCGTATGGTGAGGCTGGCAAAGGTTGCGGAGGGTGACGTGGTGCTGGACCTCGGCTGCGGCAGCGGGAGCTTGCTTCTCGGGGCAGGCGCAGCAGGCGCTACTCGGTTGATAGGCTATGAGCTGGACCCTTCGCTGGCTCAAGAAGCACGTGAAGCTCTGGCGCATTCAGGTGCGTTGACAGGCAACTTGACCCACCTTGACCTGCTCAAGTGATGCTGCAGAGTGCACCCCTGAGGGCCTGGCGCAGTGGCACTGATGGGGAAGGCCTCGAGGCTCAATGCTTTAGTGTGGTGCACCTCTCGAGGGGTTGCACAACCAAGTATGCAGTCAATTGCATGTCCATTTCCATGTCAACCATGTGGCATTCTCCAGCGCGGCTGCGCACATGCATAGCTAGCGGTGATGCCTGTTCCATGCGTACATTCGATTCATCCCAGCGGCCAGGGCTCTGCAACCGCCTGACCCGTGTTGCCTTGATCGTTACGTAGAGCTGCGCCATCCTGCACACGCCAGCCCTGCCCCGTTGTTGCTTGCCCGCCCCGCTGCTGCCGTCACAACCCTCACTCATTCACTCCACAGGCCTGTCGGACAGATCCCGCGTGGTGGTGGGCGACGCTCATGCAGCTGCCTCCGAGGACGTATCCGCCGCCAGCGTGGTGTCGCTGTACCTATCAGAGTCCGGCAACCGGCGCCTGCTGTCCGCGCTGCGGCCGCACCTGCGCCCGGGCGCGCGCGTAGTGAGCTACTGCTTTGCGGTGGAGGGCTGGGAGCGCGCGCTGGTGGTGCGGGACGGAACCGACAACCTGCCCGTGTTCCTGTACTCGGTGCCCCCTGCTGATATGTGAGCTGCCAGCAGGGATGCTGCTGCAGCCAGCCTCGCCTGGCGCGCTCCATCCAGCGTTGAGAGACCCAGTGCGTATGCGCTCGCAGTCCCCTCAGTCCTTCACGCTCACCCCACAATCGCCTGACATACCGTAGTGATGCACTTAGTTGCCACAAATGCTTTCAGCGCAAGGGGGGTTGCGAGGTCGCTGGGTGAGTGCGCGCATGCGATGCCCTGATGCGAAGACAAGCAAACATTCAATGACAGGGTGGAATCTGCAGCTCCATAGCTTGCCTTTCCCTTCCTCACTGTGTAGCATGTGGCATACGACATAGGTAAGGCGTGGATGCGCCGTTCCAGTGTTACTGCTCTACCCCCAGGGCCTGAACGCGTTGCGGGTGGTGGGTTGTACGCGTAGCGTCAACAACACGCACCCACCCACCCATCCTCTGGTGCCCTGCGAGGCCACCGGATGTGAGGGCCATCATTCCATGTACCAAACTACTAAAACCATCATCCATGTCTTCACTAAGCTGCTGGCAACTTCCTGCTGGTGCCAGTGCATGTATTGCATACATGGCGAAGCATGGGGGCCACAAAAGGGTCGCCAGCATTCGCATGCTTACACTATAGCCCACACTCCACAACACAACTACAATTTTGTACGGCTACGTTATGATGCGCCCGGGTTGCCGCATACGATGCGGCTGCGGGCTTGCGCGAGGGAGCATGTGGTATGCGTGTACATGCCACCGACCAACGGACAGGTAGGGGGTAGCGTTAGGCTGACATCAAACTGGCATAGCGGAAATCTGCTGGCATTGATTGCTGCTTTTGGAAACGTCCTGCGTATCAGCGTTGCCAACTTGACTACTCGCTCGTTGATTATCTGCATCCATGGTATCCGCTGATGCGAACGAGTGGCCCCTTGACATGCCACCACTCAACAGGTTTCTGCTCACCCATGACAATCGTTGCGGCGAGAGATACGTTACTGTGGGTAGCAGATTTACATTCAAAACATAGTGACAGGTTGGCTTGCGTGCAGCTGCGACAGCGGAGATCAGATGCGCCCGACATTACTGCTCTGTGAAGAAGGGCATATGACGCTGGGTCATGGCGTGGAGCAGTACAGGCCGATAATACGCTGGCTTGGAGGCAAGGGTATGTCACAGGCAAGCCTGCTATGTATGCAGCATGTGGCAATGCACACGAGCAACACGTAAGCTACACGCATCCGCGGTACAGTCACGGTCATCCTGAAGCAGTACCATACCGAGCACGTGGCGAGTAATACAACGATGGAATGGAATGGCGCTTAAGGCGCGCATGCCGTGCTGGCTGTGATTGTGCATGTGGCGTGGCAACGCAATATGCGCTGTGGAACCTGCCAAGCACAAGCGATTGCACTGTGCCCATGCCCCATTGCAGGTTGGCTCACCATGTCATGCTGGCAGGCGCAGCGAAACCTCTGGCGCCGCATGCAAACTCAACATCAGGCAGCTTGAACGGCACCAAGCGCATGCACCTGAAGCCAGCTGCGAATACATGATTCATACGGGCCTCACAGGGCCAGCGTGCCACCAGGGTGCTCTTCAGTGCATGTCTCACCCGACCTACTCTAGTAAACCGAAACCATTAACTCTAACTTAGTACAACCGAATGGCGCCGAATGCACTACGTGCTATTTTAGCCTCCCAGCAATGCGCGTTGCACGGCAGTAAAGCTGCAAGCGGACACACTGTTGCATGCAAATAAAGTTGTCCGAGGGCTTGCATCACCGCTACTCAATCTACAGCGCCATGGGCAGGGCCTCAGGTGGAAAAACGATTTAGTGGTGAGCAGGCCCCTACCACAAGCTTGCAGCTCGGCAGCTGCCAGCCTGCCGTATGCCAGAGCTGTATGCGAAGAACGCGCAGCAGGCGCCTCTTCCTGCCCCTGTGCCCAGAGCTGGATGTCTACGCCACAATCACGGCCGTTATCGCCGGTGAAGGTACAATACGGTAGCTAGAATATGGGATCCATAGCAGGAGCCCTCATCCTGCTTGCCCAGCTGACAGGTCCGCCTGAGCCATAGCTCGCCTCGAAGGAACACGCTGGGCTGTGCGTGGGCACGTGACGCAGGGCAGTCACGCACCCACCGCCTAGCATCATCCTCCCAAACGCACACGCAACAGCCGCTCGTAGCCATGCATGCCTTTAAGCACGCAGATCGGAATCATCACAACGGCTTTGTCCAGGAGGTGCCAATGCTATTGGAACAGTTGTGGGGCCGTGGCCACATGGCATCGGGCTGTTGGGCGGCGCTAGGTGTTAGGCGTTAGGCGTGGACGCGCTGGTAGAAGAGCAGGTAGGGCTTGCCGGCCAGCACCGTGTCCTCCTTGACCATATCCACCGCGGCATCGTTGAAGTGCAGCCAGCGGCCGTCAGGCTGCAGCACGTCCGTGGTGTAGTGCCCGGCTGCGGCAGCATGAACACGTTCGGGCAGTGGTGAAGCGGAATGGCCACGGGCATTCGGATGGACAGCAAGCATTGGCAGTGCACGTAACAGACATTGGAGGTGCGACCCCGTAGCATAGCGATCGCCATTTCACCACAGGGACGCACCACAGGCAAAGATCATGCTAGCACTTGAGGATGCCAGGGCATGACCCACACAGGTCCAGAACGGCCCATGCCATCCCGCTGCCAGCAAGGCGCGACAACGCACACCCCAGCAAGGCAACAAACAGTACATCCGACAGCGTCGGCCGCACACAGCACCCACTTATGCACTGCATGGGAGCACCGTCGTTAGTTCTCGGTCTCATCCACAGCCATGCCGACTACCCAATGTCACCCACCAGTGATGTTCCTGCCGTGGTGGCTGACGGTGGCGATCAGCTTGTACTCCGCGGTTGGCCCGCGCACGTCGGGGCAGTCGTCCGCCAGCACGGGCTTCCTGAGCCGCAGCGTGGCGTCAAACGCGATGTTCTTGTTTAGCTTGGAGGCGGCCTGTGAGGTGTACTGGAAGCGCTTGAGGTGCAGGACCAGCACCTCGGGCAGGCGGTACAGGCTGACGAACTTGGATGCCTGGACGGTTTCGGAGACGCCCTCGGTGGGCTTGTAGTCTGCACACGCATCAGTAATTGAATCATGCGTTTGCCAACGAGGCGGCATGGCCAAGAGGGGGTAAACCACACAGGAGGGTTGGAGTCAAAGTCAGTGTGAGGCGCGTGAGGAGCTTGACCATATAGTTGACAGGTGGGACGATGCTACTGGGCAGCCAGCAAGGCCAACAGCATCCCAGCACACAGGGAGCATGCACGCTGATGACAGCCCGCTGCAATATGTGCAAGAAATTGTAAGCAGTGTGCCAGCACTTGTGCGGGTGTACATGCGTGCATCATGCTGCACCCTAGCACAACAGAGCACGTTCCGCATGCTTGTGAGTACCGTATTGACCATGCTGGATGAGCTGGGGATGTGGCAAGGCGTGAGCTGGGGATGTGATGGCGAGGATGTGGCAGAGCTTGGAGCCTTGTGTGGGCCATGGTGGTGCGGCACAGAGGCCGCAGCCCATTAGGTAACGAGACATTGCCGCGCACCGAAGCACGCGTGCTGTTGGTTGAACATACTAATCAGCCGGCTACAGAGCGGGGCTGCAGAGCATAACGCCCCGCAGGCCGCAACCGACCAATACTCTCGCAACCGTTATGAAGCATGCATGCATGCATGCATGCACATGCATGCACGAGTGCATCCCAGCTGCCCCTCACACCCGACACGCCTGCCTGCAACGCTCACTTGCTGCACGGCCCTTAGCAACCATCTGTTTGGTATGCACTATGCAGACAAGGCACTCAGCACGGCACATCCCCCTGAGCATGTCTGTGAACCCTTCCCCTTCCCTCCCTCTTGGTTGTGGGAACGGAGCAAATGCAGTGAAATGCCCATGGTCCACGCCTGCGCGCCTGCCACTGCATGTGATGGTGCATGTGCATGTGTGCATACAATACTGCGTATGTGTATGTGCTCGCACCGTGGATGGTCTCTGGCGCCAGCGAGGCCACCAGCGCCGCCTCCAGGGTGGTGACGCTGTCCGCATGGATGTCGAGGTGCAGCATGCAGAAGGGCTCGATGGTGGCGCTGGGCCGCGCGCCGGTCCACTTGATGACGCTCTTGAGGCTGCCGTAGAAGATGGCCTTCACAGGGCTGCGCGAGGCCGCGGGCGGCACGCTGCTGCCGGCGCCCCCAACCTGGCGCGTCACCGCGGCCTTGTTCTTCTTGCCGACCTGCACACGCGCGGCCACATACACATTACACATACATGCATCGATACCGTAGTTTCATTTGGTAGATTGCGTGTGGCCATGCAAAATGATCAGTGGGGGAGGTTTGCTTTGCACTGAATTGAACCGAGTACAATGCTGGTGGGCGCGGGCGGATCGGCCAGTTGTGAGCGCAAGCCAAGCGGCACCACAACAAGTGCTCGTGCAATACTGCACGATATGATGGTGTGCGGCACACATGCAGCGTTGTTGCAAAATCACAGCCAACGCACATAAGTCATGCCCACACATCTGTTGCTATGCGGGGGTTACATGGCGGGTTCCTGCCTTATGCGGTACAGCTGATAATAGCTGGCAAGAGGGCCGACGCGGCCGCCGTTCCTCCCACACATATGGCACACAGGATATGAACGTGTTCAGGCAACGCGCGCACCTACCTGCGACCACTGGTCATCGTCCGCAGCTTCCGCGCCAGCCGCCAAGGCATCTGCGCCGCTGCCGCTGTTCGCCGCGGAGTCCGCCGGGTGCTGCTGGTCTTGCGCCGCCACCAAGCCATGCGTCTTGATGAGCGCCAGCATCTCCTCATGCGCAGCATCCATCAGGAACTGGAAGAACTCCTGTGCAGTGAAATAGCAGTGGACAAACATGGACAAACAGCAGTGCTGTACATGAATGGTGGCCAGGCGTTGCGAGGGATAGATGCCCGCATACGACATGCTGCAGCCCGCAAGCTTGCCAATGCCTTTGCCAACTTTGCCACAACTTGCTGCCTAAGCTCGCAAAGGTATAGGCAAGCTTGCGGGGTGCAGCATGTTGTCACACGGGCTGCAGGGCTGAATGCCATCAACAGGCAGGTCCCGGCCCTGCAGGTACCAACCCGCAGCGCGGCGACACAAACTAAACACGAACAACCCATAGTCACACATACACAGCAAGCACAACACAAACCTCGCACACACACACACAAGGCAAGCACGCACGTACGCACACACCCAACGCTCCCACCTGACAAGCATGCACGCTGCATGCACGCGCGCATGCACATGCGCACCTGTGCGTCCTGCTGCTCCTGCTCCTGGGCCACGCCCGACTTGAGCGCCAGCATCTGCGCCATGGACGGCTTGCCAGCGGCAGCCAGGCGGGGGTACAGCTTGCGAATGACGGGGCCCAGCATGGCGGGCGCGAGCGGCTTGCCGCCCAGCTGCAGCACCTGCGGCGCCTGGGGCGCGGGCGCCGTCACGGGGCTGAGGGGTACGCGCGTCTTGCCCTTCACCTTGCGCTGAGGCACCTGGCAAGCACACACAACACGCCGCAGCATTAGAAGTGCGCATGTTAGGAACGTCCCGCACACAGGTGTATATACAGGCTACAAGACAGTGAATGCGCACAACAAAACCCTGCAACTTGACCCATTTTGCGTTCAGAGCACTGTGCAAAAGTGGCAACATGTCGAAGCAGGGGCCATACAGCGATGCTCATCCACACGTCTGGATCATGCTCAGGACCTAGGCAAGGGTGGCAATGTGAGTTGTACTTGCATGTATGATTAAAGCAGGCACCTACCTCCGCCCATCCGTCGCCTTCTTGGCCAGGCGTGGCCGCCGCTGCGGCCCCGGCGCCGGCGGGAGCCGCCACTGTCGGCTTCACGAGCTCAAACTCGCCCACAAACTGTGCCAGCGCCAGCAGCGTGGGGCTGCCACCGGCCTCCAGTAGCGGTGCCGCCACCTGCAGGCGCGCCAGCAGGCTGCAGAAGGGGCTGCACGCCAGCAGCGCCTGCAGCGTCGAGTTGATAAAGCAGGTGTTGCCGGTGTTGACCAGCCCACGCGGCTGCACGCGCGACGCGGCGGCGGCGGCGAGCAGCGCGTCGCGCACAGCCTGGTCGGCGCCGCACAGCCCGCGCAGCGCCTCCAACGCAGCCGCGCGCTGCGCGGCGGCGTCGCCGTCGCCGCCGGCAGCGCCGCCCGCTGTTGCGGCAGCCGCCGCAGGCACCACGGCAGCCGTGCTGGCCTCGTCGGTTGCGTTATCTACTTCCCCGTCCTCGCCTGTGCCCGTCGTGCTGATGGCGGAGAGCACCTCCCAAGGGTTCGCGCTGGCTGCTGCGGCGACGAGGCTGTCGGCGGCGGCGCTGTCAGAGGTGGCCGGCGGTGGCGATGACGGCGCCACCGCATGCGCGGCGACTGCTGTGGGGAGCTGGCGACTCGCCGGCGGCACCTCCTGCGGCGCCGCGGCGGCTGTTGCTGCAACATCTGCCGCTGCTGCTGCTCCTGGCGGGGCCTCGGGCTCCTGCGTCGGTGCAGGCCCCGCGCTAGCAGCCGGGGCAGGCTGCGCCACCACAGACTCCGCTGCCGGCACTACAGCAGCAGCAGCAGCAGCAGCAGGTGCCTCCAGTGCTGCAGGTGAGGTACCAGACGCTGCTGCAGCTGCGCTGTCTGCTGCTCCCTGCGATGCTGCGCTGGCTGAGGGCGCAGCGGGCGACGCCGCTTGTGCCACACCCGCGTCTACCGGGCCTGCAGCTGGCTCTGAGGCAGCTGCAGGCGCTGCAGTGGGCGCCAAAGCGCTTGCTGCCGCCGGAGCAGCACTAGAGGCGGCCGGGGCAGGCGAGACCGCCGCTGACGCTGCAGAGGGGGCAGCAGTAGGGTCCAAAGGGTGTGGCGAGGCCGGCGCAGCTGCGGCTGCGGCCGCAGCAGCTGCAGGACGCACAGGCGTGGTGTGTGCAGAGGACGGCGCGACCAGGCCCGCAGGGGCACTGGCAGAGGCAGGAGCGTGCTGCCTGCCTGCCGGGTCCTCTGGTGCAGGAGACGCGCCGCCGTCCGAGCGATTGCTCGTAGCAGGGTGCGCGTGGGGCGATTGCTGGTGTGGCGACGGCGGCTGCCGCCCCTGCCCCTGAGGCGATGCCGCGTGTGGCGGCTGTTGATACTGCGGCAGCTGCGCCGTGCGCGGGGGCGGGGGGCGGAACTGGCGTTGGGGCACGGGCACGGTGGCTTTGGGGTAGTGCGCCCCCGGGCCCTTGACCTGCGTCATACGCTCCTTCTTCCGGGTTTTGACCTCCTCCCATACCTCCTCTTCCTGCGCAGGCTGCGCCTCGGGCTCCAGGGGTGCCTGTGGTGATTTCCCGGGCTGCTGCGAGTGCGGCGGCGCGGTCGGCGGTGCTGCGCTGGCCTTGGATCCATCAGCCTGATCGTGTGCGGGTCCTGCCGAGGCAGCTGCCGCGCCCGTGGCAGCCGCAGCGCCATTGGGCCGCGGAGGCACGGGCTTACGCTCTGTCGACGGCGTCCCCTCCGAATGCGGGGCGTGGCTACGGTCTGCCGGCAACGGGCCGGCTGGCGATGCTGTGGTGGCAGGAGCGGCTGCCGCAACTGTCGGGGGAGTGGCGGCCTGGGTGGTTGATTCGCTCGGCCCAGGACCAGCAGCGGGTTCGACGGCGCTGCCAACAGGATCCGTAGCGCGCGGCGGTGTGCTCGCTATTGAAGCTGATGCGGTGCTGGTGCTTTCAGCGGCGGCAGGCGCCTGCACTGCAGGCGGTGTTGGGGCCGCAGACTGTGCTGCAGCTGGCATGGCAGCTTGGGCAGCATCAGCAGCGCTTGGCCCTGCGGGCGGCGGCGTTTGCCGCGGAGCATCTGCACCCGATGTTGCTGCAAGCTGCTGTGTGGAAGCAGCTGGGCTACCAACATCTGATACTGCAGTGGATGCTGCCACAGCAGCAGCAGGTGCAGCAGCGGGCAGGGGCCTCGTGGCCTCGCGACCATGCAACGTGGGAGAGGGTGCCGCCTCGAACCCGCTGGCGGAAGTGCGTGTGGCGACGATCAACGGCCGAGTACCCCCGTGTTGATGCTGCGACTGTTGGCCTGCTGCATGCCCATGCCCATGCACACCGCCTGCGCTCCCACGCGCGCCAGAGGGGTACGCAGACGACTGCATAGGGCCGCGTCCACCCGCAGGGCCGGTCCGCCCGGCGGCAAACCCTGGGCTCGCCCCGCCTTGCCGCCTGCCGCCCGCGCCTCCGCGGCCGGCGCCGGGCGTGCCAGCCCCGTGCGCGGCATGAGGGCGGGCGCTGGTGCCTTCCGGGAGATTACGAGAGGCGATGGCGGCCCATCCCTGTGGAGTAGCAGGGGTCGCGGGCGCTGCAGGTGGCGTCGACGTGCCCGATGTGGACGTGTCCTGCTGAGTTGGTTCCGTCCCTGGTGTGTCTCCAGTCGAGGCCGCCGAGGCGGACGCCTCGGTTGCGATCTCACTGGCCGGGACTTGCACAGGCGCAGGTGTGCCTGTTTCACTAAGACTTCTGGACTCAATGTGAGGGGCTGCAGTGCTCTCCTTGCTCTCCGGCACAGCGGTCTCGCTGGCAGCTGACGGTGCTGGTGCAGGCGGTGTGGCATCAGGGGCACCTGTCTGCGGCTGCCGAGGCTGCGTGGCAGCAGCAGCAGCGCTGATGTGTGGTTCCCTTGCTGCAGCAGGCTGGTCAACAGGCGTAAGCGCCTGAGGGCTACTGACGATGGAAGCGGCAGGGGCAACGGGATCGACCGCAGCTTGTGGTGCGCTCTCAGCACTTGATTGCGCAGCCACGGCCGGGGACGGTTGTTGTGCCTCAGCAGCAGGTGCTGCGACACTTGACAGCCCTGACGTGGAAGCCTGGCCTGCCGCAGCTGTGGTCGGAACTTCTAGCGTGGTACTTGTAGGGGCAGGCTTTACTGCAGCTATATCGGCAACCGCTTTCGTGGCCTGCGGTGAATGCCCGCCATCTGAGGTGCTCCGCAGCATGCTGCAAGCATTCGACGAGGTAGGCACGCGAGTTGTTTCAAAAAAAGGATCCAAACAAAGCAGGCCAGGATACCCTGCACCTCGCAAGCAGGCCAGAACCGGTTTGGCGCTGTTGGGAACATTCCCAGAGGACCGCTTTGCGTCCTTGGGGTTGATCCAAGACACACAAGCACATTGTGTTGTCACAGGCACTTAAGTTACCCTGGCCCTTGTCCTCACCTGTCGCCCTCACTGGCTTCCAACCTGTGCGGCTTTACATGCTTCTGCTGCTGTCCAGGCTTTGCTGCGACAGCCGCGAAGCTCTTGCCCGCTGAGGCCCAGACTGAGGTGCCAGGTGGAGTCCCGGAAGAAGGCGGTTTACCGCTCAGAGGCGTTGAGCTAGGTGTAAGGGGGGTGCTAGTTTGAGGGGCAGGCTGTGGTTGATCAGGTTTTACAGCTGTCTCCTGATCCTCGGCACGCTGGGGTGAGGACGATGGGGGCTGAGGATTGTCGATTGAGGCTGTCTCAGCGGTTGGTAGCGGAGCTTGGTGCCCTGAGGACGAGGCGACTGAGCCCACACCTGACCCAGCATCCGAATGCAGACCTTGTGATGCAGGTTGCTGCACCGACTGAGGAGTAGTTGGGCCAGTAGCAGGCTCCTGAGAAGGTGAGGCGCCTGATGGCACCTCGTTCGTATGCGGCCCTTGAGGCTCATCCGCGGCAAGCCGTCCAACAAGCGTTATGGGTGGTGCGAAAGGGTTGGGAGGGGGTGGCTGCAGGCTCACAACTGCTTGCTGACCAGCGCCCTTCTGTGCCTGCGGTTTCCCTAATGTGGCAAGAGTTGGTGCGCTGGGCTTCTGGGACTGTATCGAAGAGGGCTGAGGAGCTCCCGGCTGGCTGGCTTGAGGTGCGTTAGCAGGACCTGGCCTGGTTGGTGCAGCCGCGGGTGCAGCTTGCCGCACAGCCTGCAAGCCTGGGCCCCCCCAAACTTTTGGTGTGAACGAAGGCCTCGTCTGCTGCGCTGTTGCGCCTTGCGGGTCCTGTATTTGGTGTTGCAGCTGTGGCTGGTATGGCGCATACTGTTGCGAGGAAGACGAGGAAGCAGCGGAGGAAGCTGTGTGAAGCTGTGCAGACGTTGAATCAGCGGAGAGCAGGTGAGAGAGGGGAGGCGGTGCCTGAGCTGCGTTTTGTTGGCGGCTCGCGTGACTGTGGTCCGAGGCGGCGCCTGTTGGACCTGTCTGCTGTTGCCTCCACCCTCCTTGCTGCTCAGTTACACCCCGTGGAGGATAATGCTGCTGTGGGGGTGGAGCATGTGGGTATGCGTCACGTGCCTGCTGATAGTGCACTCCGTTTCCTTGCGTTGGGCGACCTTGCTGGCGATCGCCGCCACGGTACCCAAACCGCTCGCCGCCACCACTGCCTGGGCCACCTCCACGGTAAGGCCCCTGACCCTGATTTGTCTGGTCGCTGCCATAGTGAGGTGCACGTTGCTGGTCGTTGGACCGATACCCTCGCCCGCTATTGAACGAGGAATACGCGCCTGGCCCCCCAGGTGAGCCGCGACCTCCGCCGAAGCCACGACCGCCTCCTGGCTGGCCATCCCTCATGCCACGGCCATAGCCCTGCTGCTGGTACTGACCCTGGCTGCCTTCCTGATAGCGTCCATAGCCACCGCCCTGGCTGCCACCAGCGCGAGCGTCGTGATAGTCGGACCGATCTGGTCGGCCGTCACGCGCAGGCTGGCCTGGTGGACTCTCAAACACCTGCAGGCAAGGAACAGAGACCAAGTCATTTGCTTGTCATCAGCTACAAGCAGTTGCTGGGATTGCGTATGGGAAACAGCGTCTCTGGCGTTCGCTGCACACGACGTGACGTTGTGACGTTGTTGCCACACGCAGTGGAATGCCAGCAGCAGAGGGTTCCACTGCTCATGGTCAAGGCAGAAGCAATCTTGCTTGCATCCATAGAGGCTTGAGGCGCACCATTGGCTCAGCAGCCTCCCACTCCCAGGCTCCAAGTCCAGGTTATGCTCTAGCCGACTGTCAAGCACGGGCAATCATTCTGGTGTAGCAAACTGTCAAAGGAAACGAACGAAGGTCGAACGCATCTCTATGTGTTTGGCACGGTCGGCTTTCGGGCTCGCTTTAGCCAGGGGAACAAAAAAGCTAACTTCGCAAAATGCCTTGCTCCAGGAAGGCGATCGTGGACTTTGGGTTCCCGGGGTGGGGGCTTGAACCCTCCGCTCCTCCAGGGGAAAGGCATGCCTGCCTGTGTCCGATATGCATAGCAGCTCAGAACTCACGCACGCATCGCTGATTCTCTGTAGACTTGCCGGGCCATGCGCCACTACGCAGTGGAATCAGGCACTTGGGCGCACGCGCGCGACGCGCGCGCGCACCCTTGCAGCACTGCATGCGCCGGTGCTCAGGAATCTGCGCACGGCAACATGTTGCATAACGCTGAGTTATGTTGGTGAAGGGCGTGAATGGTGTGAGACACATGCAGTTTGGCCGTCCCTTGACGACCTGTCATCCCACATACATTGGACGGCGGGCCCAGTGGGGCCGTTGAGGTGGCTTGATGCGACATTGCATGCAAGACACGGCCAGCACACAGCTGTGAGCGCCACACCACGCAATTCCTGCAGGTGGAGTGAAGTGCCACGAGTTCACCGCTGACAGTCCCCGTCATTTGCCAACTCGCACCTGCCTACCTGGTCCAGCTAACAGAGTGCATGTGTGAGCGTTCAAGGTATCTGCTCGCCCTGCAACAGTCGGATCTACGCAGCCATGTGCCTCGCTGCTGACCCTAGCCCACAGCGCGCTGCCACCACCTTATGCCGCTGATGCGCAGGCAGAGCTTGACAACTATTGTAGCAAAAGCAGCAGCGGTGACAGCCACGCCAGCGGCAGCAGCAGCACTAACAGCAACAGTTGGATACGCGTACCCCCCTACTGCCTCCCTTGTAGCACTTCCTGAGCCTGACGGCTGTAAAGCGAGTGCGCTCGGCTGCGTGCGACCAGCGCAGGAATTAACACCCGCGGTCGACGCACACAACACGGCTCCAGTCACCACCACGTGCAGCGCTCGGCCTATAGCTCTCTCCCGGCCCCCTTACGTGTTCACATACATCTACAGCTTCTACACCGATTGACATTCAAGCACACCACACCACTACTACTACTTGTTCCACGTTTGACTAAGAATTGGCTTCGGCGGTGCCTACCGTAATACCGTCCCATCCGTGTGCGTCGCTCGGCGCAACGCTCGGCACAGTTCAGATCAGACATAGTCGAGTTTGTGGGCATGAGCAGCAAGCGGTGGCCAGCAGCAGCCGGGTCATTCACGCTGCCGCCGCTGCTGCTGCTGCTGTTGTCCTTGACCCTCATCGCGACGGATGCTCACATGCAGCGCCATGCAGCGTCAACGCTGCCTTACACGCCAGCGAGCCTAGCCAGCCGCAGCACGGCCAGCAGGCAGCTCCAGGCAGACGCTGCCGGCTTCACGCCGGCTTCAACCGGCAGCGGCAGCGGCGCTGCCGCGTCGGCGGTCACAGCGGCGGCGGTCAGCGCTATCCGCCTGGTGTTCAACGTGGACAATACGCTCGGAGTTCCGGCCGGCTCGGGCCGCGTCATGCTGATCGGTGGGTGACAGGCTTGCTTATGGCTCCCATGAGTGATGGCCTACATGGGCCAGTGTTGCTGCCCTTCACTTGCAGTGTTGTGCGCAGATCCCATATGATGTGCAAGGAATTTGTTGCCACGGCATGGCATTGGTTGATCTGGGTCACACGTGTGGATGCATGCGGCAGGTTCGCGGCACAACTCGGTGACCTAGTGTGTTGACATGCAGACGCCACCATGTTCAAAACTCAGCATGCATGCCATACATGCTGCAGGTGCACCATCAACAGGTGTCAGCAGCGGTATCGGCGGCAGCGGCAACGGGAGCACCTCAATCCCGGTCCTCGATGGCACTTTGTTGGGCAGTCCAGGAACCGCCCCAGGGAGCCCTGGTGGCAAACCTGCCTCAGCGGGTGGTACCGCATCCGGGACCGTGCTGGGTAACATGCAGGACCGTGTTGTGGATCGGTCCGTGTCGGGAATGGTTGGCGCCCTGCAGCACTCCGGCGCCAGTCAGCTGCCTGCGATGCCGCTGGGGCCGGCGCCGCCGCCGTCCGCAGCCGCAGGCGCAGCTGGTGGCACCTTCACCAACGCGTCAGGGCTGGTGGACAGCGTTCACGCCGGGAGCGCAGCGCCGGTGCTGCCGCCCATCGTTTCGCAGTTTGCCGGGCCACAAATTGACGACATGCGAAGTAAGTGTGATGCTGGTGGCATGATGGCGTGGGGCGGACAATGCTTGCAGAATGGGTCGGCCGAGGCTGCCGCTACTGCTGCTGGCTACTACTGCGACCCAGCTCTGCTGCAATGCACTGACACGCAGTTCAATGCACAGTTCCGTGGCCCCGCAAGCGGCATTGCCCCAAGTCAGCGCGGCGTTGCTGAAGCTGGCAAAGAGCATCTGTCGGTCACTTGAATAGAGGCACTGCTGCTTCCCCGATTGGCGTTCGCAGCGTGGTCGCATACAGTACCTGATTGGCTTTACAGCTGGTGGCCTTGCAGGCCCTTAGTGGATGCTTGGGTGCGCTCCCTGTGGTGGTTTATGCGGGCCAAAGCGTACAACCATGGAATGCCAAGGCAGGCACGGATGCACGCTTGTGTAAATGCGCTGGGATGCCAATGCACATGCTGATGCGCAGCTATGGTGACCACAAAGGGGTATCCCCTGGAGCAGCATCAGGTGGTCACACCGGACGGCTACAAGGTAAGGGGATCGTGGGGGAGGTGAGATCACAGGGGAAAGCAAGGGGGGGAAAGGGGAGTTGAGCTCCAGGCCAGTTACCATGGTTCGGAGACGGTGCGGCATTCCCGTGTTGGGCACATAGAGGTTCATGCCCATTGACTGGTAATCCAGCCTGCGCAAGCTCAACGTGCCTTGTGTCCCGCTGTGCCTGCATCCAAATCCGTGAACGGCCAGTTGGGTACATTCCGCATTCCGTTCGGCAGTGCTTCAACGCCGCCAACGCCGGAACAGATGCGGCAGCGGCCGCCGGTGCTGCTGGTGCATGGCATCAGCCTCAGCAGCAGCTGCTGGGTTGTCAACAGCCCCTCACAGTCATTGGCCTTCATCCTCGCGGACGCAGGTGCGTACCAATTTTTTTATTCATGGTTGGTTGCTGTACGCCCTGGATTGTTACATGCAGGGAGCGCCACCAAATTCGTTCAGTGATGACATGGTGGATGCATGGTCGTTAAATGTAGTGCCGATGAATTGCCCAAGTGACAACACAGAGTTGCAGAGAGAATCGCGGGCATGCAACTGGTGCTATTTGCAGTCTCTACGGCCAGGCTGTGCAAAGCAGGTGGCACATGCACGTCATCACGTACGTGGCCTGCACCTCGCCATAATGCGACTCCTGCGCTCGCTGCCTTCGTGCGTGTACATGCCCGCCTTCCATATGTGTTCGCCAAGCACAAGTTCTTGCACGTGGGGGCGGGAAATGATTGCAGGCTACGACGTGTGGATGCTCAATACGCGCGGCAACACGTTCAGCCGGGGCCATACCGTGTACAGCGACTCAGACCAGCGCTTCTGGAACTTTGCCATTGACCAGGTAAGTAGGCCATGTGGTGTCTGGGCGCTCAGGCTGTGGTGCATTTAGAAATGTCTTGGTTCCCGTGGGGCCTCGCAGTGTGCTTCCCTTGGGGCCGTGCAGTGTGCGCGCGTGTGAGGATGGAAACAGGCTGTGGTGTGGGTATCTTTCTCACATCACTGGCATCCTTTACTCACCACCATTTGTTGGCACTGGGACTCGTGTTGCGGCTCAAGCCACGCTCACTTGGGCAAGCCCACTCTTCGAATTGTGCTTCCTGACCATTCAACCCTGGCGGCTTGGTGTGCCAGCATATAGGGCGGGGCAACCTGGGCACGTGCCTACAATTCCGTAACTCATGCCGTCGTGCGGTGGTGCTACTCCACTACACCTGTATTTTTGCCCCCGAGTGCAGTTTGCGTTGATGGACCTGCCCTCCACCGTGGATTACGTCCTATCCGTGACTGGCTTTCGCAAGGTAAGCAGCAGTCTGGCGGGGTTAAGGATTCCGGTGGCGCCTGCACGTGCTGTGTGCATGTGCGCACGGTTGAAGGCTGCAGAGCGGTGGGTGCGGCAGAATCAATTGCTGCGCAGAAAGCGGCGTATGCAGTAAGTGCTGTGTCCACAAGTGGCGTACAGGTCGTGGTGCAGGCACAACCACGTGTTGTTGTCTGCGCTGCATACAGCACGACATGCCAACCCATGCTCCATCATTTGCACGGCCGTGTGCGCCGCACGGCACGTGGATTGGAGCGCCATATGGCAAGGGCTTGTGCGTGCACAAGCTGCAGGACGATTCCTGGATCAGCGAGCCGTGATGTGGATGGAGATTTGTTTCTGGATTTGTTCGGGGCCGCTGAATTCACATGCTGGCCCGCCACATATAGACTGACAGCGCTTGTCACATTGGGCTAACAAGCTTCGAGTAGAAAATCGTAAACGTAACCCACGGCTGCGCAAACCAGTCAATGAATCACGCCACCCACCCACCTGCACAGGTGGCCGTCATTGGGCACTCCCAGGGCGGTACGATGATGTACATGGCGCTCGCCCGCCTGCCGGACCTGGCCAGCAAGATGAGCGTGGCCATCGCGTTGGCGCCCGTCTTCTTCGCCAAGTATATGACCAGCCCCGTCCTCACACAGTTCTGCAAGGAGGCCAATGTGCGTGAGCTGCGCATGCATGTGCAATGCTTTGCCTGCACTACTGCATGTTATTGTATGTACATTGATTTCAGGGCTGGATCATGTGGTTTTCCTGTGTGATTTTGCACACACATTTCTTGCATCCCTACATGTGTGTGGCGCGCTGGGACATGCTGTGATCGTCAGGTAAGGGGCGCTGACGGTGGTCGCGGCCGCCGCATGTCGCCTGACGATGGGTTTGCGACCCTGCTGGTGGTGTGCGCTTGCGTCCACAGAACACTATGATGGCAGCGCTTCCACCCCAGGAGTTCCTGTTCATGAGCTCCGCCATCCAGCAGACATTCCTGGACGGTGTCTGCCAGCTGCGCACGGGCGTCACCAGCGCGTCATGCACAGTGAGGAGGGAGGGCTCGCATGCATGGTTTTGAAATGCTGAGGGACGACGTTGTGGGCACGTGTACAGCGCAAGTGCACAGCACATGTGCTATGCGCCTGTGCAGCATGTACCGCGCAACACGTACTGACCTGGTGCACTTCCATATATGTTGCAGCCGGTCGTGCCAGCATGGTGATGCCGCGCCATGCATGCCTTGCCGCTGTGAACCCAAGTCCCAAGTCAATCAGTTATGCCTTGTCACTATCGTTTTCTCACCCGCTGCCTTCACGGTGCATTTGCTGCATGTGACTGAACAGTCTCGCCATTGAAGCAAGCGGCCGAGGTGGCACAGGCTGGCAAACCAACATTATGGTGTTGCTGTCGCTGCTGCTGCTGCTGCTGCTGGTGCACAGATGGCGGTGGAGGGCATGTTTGGCACCTCCCAGCACATCACCGTAGCGCAGTACCGCAAGTATTGGTCCGTATGGCCCTCCAGTACAAGCTACTACAACGTACTGCAATGGGCGCAGGCGAGCCTTCCTACCGCCTCTTTGTGCTGCTGCGCTGACCGCATTGATGCAGCTTGGGTGGAATATGCAGTGCTTTCTATAAGCATAGAGTGGTCGTTCGCTCCGCTTCCATAACTTCACCCTTGCCATGCGCCGCCGTGGCGCTGCTGCCACAAATCCCCACGCGCAGATTTACAACGAGGCGCAGGACCGAGCGTTCCAGTTCAACTACGGGCCCAACTACGAGCTGCGGTCCATTCCTAAGGAGGCCCGCATCGTGCTTTTTGCGGCGGGCCAGGACGTGCTGGCGCCGCCGGCAGACGTCGCGTTGCAGCGCCGCCAGCTGTCGGCAACCGGGGCGCTTGCAGACTACGTCCAGATCAACGACTACTCACATGTAGGTTCAGGGTGTCAGATTGTTACTTTTGGTTCAGGATACCGTATATTCATGTCGTCCTGTGAGTCCCCCATGCGCCCATGCACCGGCCATTCGCCCATGCACGCTTGCACGCTAGCCAGGTTGCACACCTGCACACCTTGAAACTTGTCGTTTGCGCCTCCGTGCATGCGGTCGATGCTGCACGGCATGAAGAATGGACCACATGCAAGCTGTGGCTTGTGGCCATTCTGTTGCACTCGAGACACACGCGAAACTGGCTGCAGCTGCTGTCCACTGCACGCCTGCACTGCTGTATTGAAGCGGCGTGGTACCATTGAAGAGTAATATCAGGCTGACCTGGTTGGTTTGTGTGCATGCAGATGGATTTCATCTGGAACACCGACGCTTGGCGCAGCTGCTATCCTCCTGTCCTGGCGGCGCTCAAGCAGTACACGCGAGCGATGCTGAGCGGCGGAGCGCGCTAGAGCAGCCAAGCCATAGCAGCATGGGTTGGTGTTATGGTTGGAAGGTCATGGATTTCTGGCTGAGTTGTGTCTGCAGGTTTGGGGGCCCTAGCATTAGTCAGAATGTTAAGAATGCAGGACTGTCAATGCTGTCTCCAAGGGCCATCGATGCAATTGCCTGAAAGTGAAAGCCACCATCGGGGATTTGACGGAGTTTGGACCCGGAACGCAAGTCTATGTTCCAACCTCTGTAATACCAGCGCTGCAAGACGTTTTCCTTCACTGTCTGCGCGTTATGAGGGCTTGTGAAATTTCTGCTTGCACTGTGGACGGTTGAGAATCACAGTGTGCAAAGACCCTAACGCGCTTTGAGGCCGCTGTGGGCTGGACGAGATGGGATGTTCTGCGTCGGTACCTGGAGCCACCACTGGCCAGGTGCGCCCTGCTGTGTCGAGTGGCTCACTTTCTCCGGCTGCTGCGCCTGTCTTTTTGATTGAGACCCTGGTGTGAGTATCCTTCAAACCAGTGAGCACGAAGCGTTGTGTACACAGGCCAAACCTTTGCCTAAAATTGGGAGCGTGGATGGAGGGTTTGCCCAGCAGCATGCAGCAGCAGCTGCGGCAGCAGTCAACGCACAACAGCAGCCTCAGCGCGTCACAACCCCGCCCCAAAAGCCAAAGCCTAAAGCGCTGGAGCCCAAGGAAGCTGGCAGCTTACAGAAAGAGGGAAGCAAGCGGGCGAACGTGGAAGAGAGGGTCAGCTTCAAGAAGTCGCCTGGCATGTTCGCCGATGATGACGCCTCTGTCAGGCAAGCCTCCCATTCGCAGCGCTTGCTGGGCACGGCACTGCCGTGATGGCAGACACGCAGGGCTGCCGTGTCTATGTCTTGAGCCCTCCTGTGCACGACTGATCTCCTGATGCTGGCATCAGCAGTGTCCTCAGAGTGTGGCTGCTCGCAACATGTGCACAACTTGATTCGCTCTTGCACGGTGGTGCAGGCGCGGGGTCAGGCCAGACCTCAATTCTTCTATAGGTAACAGTTCTTTAAAGAACCTGGAAGCTCTGACAGTTGAGGAGCAGACTATTTGCGGTGAGTATACTGCTTTTGTTCTGTCCTGTCTGGCAACGCGTTACTACAGCACGAATGCGCGGGCCGTAACACAACTTTCTTGGTCCTGGGGGCGCAGCCATCAAGCAGCGTTTGCTGAAGGAATGGGCACCAGAATATGAGCCTGAGGACATCAGGCCGCCACAGGACACACCAGATGTGCATTCCGAGCGAGCGACGAACACAACGCTGTCCATGATTCTGCGGGACGAGGAGCAGCTGCGCAGAAAGACTAAGATTATCTGCACAGCGGGCCCTGCCTGCTGGTCTGAGGAGGGCCTTGCCAAGCTTCTCAGTTCGGGCTGTAACGTGCTCCGCCTGAATTTCAGCCATGGCGACCATGCAGGACACGGCGATGTGCTGCAACGCTTTCGCAAGGTCAGTGTCTTGCTTAGGGTTATTCATAGCTATTCTGTCTTCGTGGTCTTTGCTGGACACTGCTTTGTCACACCGCCTCGCCTTCATGGCCTGAGGTTGAGAGGACGAATTGCAAAACACCTGTCTGTCGCTGCTGCACAATTGCTTTTGCAGGTATGTGCGGCCAAAGGAAAGTACACAGCATGCCTGCTGGACACCAAAGGCCCCGAAATTCGCACTTCTATGCTGAAGGACGGCAAGGACATTGAGCTGGAGGCGGGCCAGGAGATTTTCATCGAGGCGGTCGGTGACGCGTACACCAAGTGGGAGGGCTTCAAGGACCCTGCCACTGGCGAGACGCGGATCGGGCTCAGCTATGCCAAGCTCTGCCAGGGTGTCAAGCCTGGCAATAAAATCCTGCTGGCGGATGGCAGCATCAGCATTACAGTAGAGGAGACCGTGAGCGCGACGGTGCTTCGCGGCCGCGTGCTAAACTCCAAGAAGCTGGGCCAGCGCAAGAACTGCAACCTGCCAGGCGTCAAGGTGGATATCCCGGTGCTGACAGACAAAGACATCGACGACCTGCAGAACTTTGCATGCAAGCACAAGATGGACTTCGTAGCAGCCAGCTTTGTGCAGAGCGCAGCAGACGTGCAGTTCATCCGCAGGGTCCTTGACCAAGGCGATGGGAAGCCGATAAAAATCATCTCCAAGATTGAAAACTTGGAGGGCCTGAATAACTACGACGAGATCCTGCGGGAGACCGATGGCATCATGGTCGCGCGCGGTGACTTGGGCATGGAGATTCCGTCTGAAAAGGCAAGGGAGCCACACCATGTGACTGCCTGTCACGTGACCCACATCCATACTTTCTGCAGGCAGCCTTCAGCAGCGCATGCGGACAGAGCAAGCTACATGCGGCTGCAAACCTCAAACGCAGCCTAGTTGCCAACACAGGCTGTCTGCACCTGGCACGCATGCAGTACACGCAAGTCCATGCGTTGGTAAATGGCAAGTGGCAACACCTGACCAGCAGATTGACTGATGTCGGCATGTGCCAAGGCCACATGCATGGGTGTGGAAATGTGGATTTAACTGGATGGCGCATGCGTGTATGAACAATGGCACAGCGTCCGCGGCCTCGATTACGCGGTAACACACATGTGGTCAACTGCAATTTTCTGGCATCAAACAGCTGCCATGCGCACACTGATATGCATATTCATGTACCATCATCCCGTTCAGGTACCCGTCGCCCAGAAGATGATGATCACCAAGGCCAACATCGCCGGCAAATTTGTGATCTGCGCCACGCAAATGCTGGAGAGCATGATCAACAACCCACGCCCCACGCGTGCCGAGATGACGGACGTCGCCAACGCTGTGTACGATGGCGTGGACTGCGTCATGCTGTCAGGTGTGCGCTCAGCTCAGCGGCAGACACGGATGCACTGACCATCTCGCATGCAGATTGCAAACTTGCATCAGGTGACAACACCCCAGCCACTCAGACTGACATGTGTCAGCTGCCACTGTGCCTTTCCACCGCTCAGTATCATGCATTCGTACGACATGCTGGTCTTCACACGCATGTCACAACCCAGCAGTGCCACCTCCGAAACACGTTGCGTGCCCGCTCGCAAACTCCCGGCCATGTCCGTGTGTTGAATGCTGATGCATGGACCAAACGCAGGCGAGACCGCAAACGGTGACTTCCCGGACACGGCCGTGCAGACCATGGCCGCGATCGTGGCCAATGCGGAGACGGGAGTTGACTACTACTCCCAGCTGCACTTCATCAGGTGGGAGGATGCTCATGGGGCACTGGCTGATGGGAGAGGGACCCACTTGGGGCGGTTTGAGCAGCTGATTACTGCCTGATACGGTATTAAAGTACATGCCTGCCCTGCAGCCCACTGATAAAGCCAACTAGCTCTTCCCTGTTTTTCTGGCAGTTTTGAGCTCTCAACATTCAGCAATCGGTAGCTATTCAGTATTCACAGTAGCTATACAGGCTGGGATTAGACCAGGACACAACAATTGAAGTGCTGGGAGCGCATCGCCGGTTGCACAGCAGTTTGCAGCTTCGAGCACGCGCAGACGCAGCAAAAGGCGGCAGCAATGCGATGGGTTGCATGGGCACGGTGTTGTGCATGCGCTGCCACTATGCCAGGTACAAGCAGCACAAGTAGACAGTAGGAGGGTGACAGCGCCACAAAGACAGCGCAAGCGTCCCACCAAGCAGGGCCAAGCCGGAGCATAGGGATGACACCCTGCGGCAGCGAGTCAAACCCTGAGCACAATCCTGGTGCAACTGAACATGTACCGCACGGCCTGCAGCCCCAGAACATGTCATGCTTATTGCCCGTAGCTAGAGCTGTACAGGTAGATGGACGGACATAAACCCTTGTAGAACAGCTGTAAACGCGTTTTGCTGAAGTGTACGCACATGCACTGGGCCACTCAGGTACTGGGCCACTCACGGCAACGACCTCGCCATGCGCCCCATGGAGGCCATCCTCTCCACCGCAGCATCCATCGCAGTCAACTTTGTAGAGGACACCACGCCTGAGGTCCTCAAGAAGCCGGCGCGCGCCTCGGTGCCAGTCATCGCGGTCGTCACGCGCACGGGCGCCGCCGCGGCGGTCGTGAGCAAGTTCCGGCCGCCATGCTTGGTGGTGGTGGCGTCCACGGACGAGCAGGTGGGGTGCGGGGGAAGTGGCGTGGCGCAGAGCTCTCCAACCAACCTGAGACGCTGATGCATGCAAATATGCAATGCATCGTAGTTCAGGATCTCACGCAGGCCCTAGCAAGCTCCCAAATGTTAAATACTGACCCTAATTGATCCCCGCCCTCCTTGCATGTGTGCATAAAACACATGCCCCCCGCAGGTGCTGCGCCAGGCCAGCGTGACGTTTGGGCAGGTGCCGCTGAAGCTGGCGTCACTGGGCGCGCTCAGCTCACACGACCTGGCGACCGCAGCCATTGGCGTGGCGGACGCGAATGCGGACAAGAATGTTGAGCACAAGGTACGCGCATGCATGCATGCATGCATGCAATGGCCCCATGCCATGGGAATACATACGTTTGGTGTACACGCGCACACGCATGCATGCACATCACAACACACACAATGTGTACGGTTCAGGGGTAGATTTGGGTAGGACAGTCATTCAGTAGCCTCCGCCGCACTGCACCACAACACTTAGGGCTTGTTCCCACTGAGGTTTCAGAACCGGTTCTGAAACTTGAAAATCTCAGAACCGGGGGGGAGGGGGTTCTGAGATTTTCAGAACCGGTTCCGAAAGTTCGACTCGCGATTTTGTTTGCTTTTCGGGCGCTTTCGGGCGTTTTCGACCCCCGTTTCCGAGTTTTATTTTCGGAACCGGTTCTCAGAACCGGTTCTGAAACCCAGTGGGAACAAGCTCTTAGGCAAACCTGGCACCACGTGGTGGGGGAAGCGAGCGAAGGGGTGGGAACATGCGCCGAGATGGACTGGCGGCCGAACCACTACTGCGCAGCAATGTGCGGAGCACCACCCTCAACCCTTCCGCATGGTTTAGCAACTCACGCAGTAACAGTGCCCAACACCAGAGCATTGAAGGATGACTCCCTCAGGCATGGCCCCTCACGGTTTGCCCATGCTGCCTTGCTGCTTTGATGGTGGTGGCGGTCGCTTGCAGGTGATCGTGCTGAGCGGGCGCGCGGGCGGCGATGCCGACGAGGACCCCTCCGTGACCGTGGTCCGCGTGGGCGGCGCTGGCCTCAAGCGCAAGGGCTGGAGCACCGGAAACCTGCTTTACTCCCCGAGCGGAGTGCCCATCCAGCGGCCCGGGGTGCGCAGCCTGCGCAGCACGCTGACCAACCTTCCGCTCATCACTGCACCCGTAAAGAGCGCGCGCTCGACCCACATCGTGTGCACGATGGGTCCGTCGTGCTGGAGCGAGGAGACGATGGGGCAGCTGCTGGATGCGGGGATGGACGTGGTGCGCCTCAACTTCAGCCACGGCGACCACGCTGGGCACTACGAGGTGCTGCAGCGCTTCCGCAAGGTGGGTGCGGACGGATTCGTGCACGGCCATTACATCTGCACGCATGCTGTCACGTTGTGGATTCCATGCAGATCTCATGCATTCAGTGAGCACCATTAAAAAATATGGACGCGAGTGCATGTGGGGGGCAAAGTGTAGCCTGTCAGCGCCTCAGTAAAGCACCGCTGCCTGGCCTCATGGATGCACTGAAGAGTGCATGTATACCTGCGAACATGCAGCCCTGGGCTGGACATCGTGCCATGCGCTGATCTTATGCATTCGCTGTTCTACGGCGTGCAGGTGTGTGAGGCCAAGCGCAGCGAGGCCAAGGCTAAGAACGCCGCCGCTCCGCCCCAGTGGGCGTGCCTGCTGGACACCAAGGGCCCTGAGATCCGTACTGCGATGCTGAAGGATGGCAAGGACATTGATCTGGAGGCGGGGCAGGAGATTTTCATTGAGGCAGTCGGCGACGCGTACACCAAGTGGGAGGGCTTTAAGGACCCCGCCACCGGCGAGACACGCATAGGGCTCAGCTATGCCAAGCTCTGCTCGAGCGTAAGCAGCGGGAACAAGATCCTGCTGGCAGACGGCAGCATCAGCATCACGGTAGAGGCTGTGCTCACCGACAAGCTGCTTCGCGGCCGCGTGCTCAACTCCAAGAAGCTGGGCCAGCGCAAGAACTGCAACCTGCCGGGCGTCAAGGTGGATATCCCGGTGCTGACGGACAAGGACATTGACGACCTGCAGAACTTCTGCGTCAAGCACAAGATGGACTACGTGGCTGCGTCGTTTGTGCAGAGCAAGGAGGATGTTCGGTTCATACGCAAGGTGCGTATGGCGTTGAGGCAATCCTGGAACACCGAACAACAACTGCGGGAACAATCACACCGCTGCTTGGCCTTTGCTGCTGCCTTTGTGCCAAATAAATCGAGATGCCACCATGCAATGTATGTATTGTGCACCGTTGGACACTGCAAGCCATCAGTAGAGTTGTCAGCGCTGCTGCCCTGTGCGAACGAGCGTGTGCTAAGGGCTGACGCCATGCAATCCCCGCATCGCCCTGCTCTCAGGTGCTGGACGAAGCCGGTGGGTATCGTGTCAAGATCATCTCCAAGATCGAGAATGCAGAGGGGCTGATCAACTACGATGACATCCTGCGTGAGAGCGATGGCATCATGGTGGCGCGTGGCGACCTGGGCATGGAGATCGCAGCAGAGAAGGTGCGATACAGGGGGGATGGAGAGACAGGCGTAACCGACAAATTGCACAAAATCATCATCAAACGTCAGCTGTTGGCCGCACAGCTCTCAGCTGGCTTATGGTGCCAGCGGTAATGTTGAGTGCATACCTGCTTGTTTGGATTGTAAATTGAAGCGCTTGGAATATGCTGCCATGCCTTCTACATGACCTGGCTTTGGCTCAAGCTAGTGGTATAGGAACTACTGACGATCGTCGTTGCTTGCCATGTCATGTGGTGCCGCTCCATGCAGGTGCCGCTGGCCCAAAAGTTCATGATCACCAAGGCCAACATCGCCGGCAAGTTCGTGATCACCGCCACGCAAATGCTGGAGAGCATGATCTCCAACCCGCGCCCCACGCGCGCTGAGATGACGGACGTCGCCAACGCCGTCCTGGACGGCACCGATTGCGTCATGCTCTCCGGCGAGACCGCCAACGGCTCCTTCCCGGAGGCCGCTGTCAAGACCATGGCGGCGATTTGCGTGAACGCCGAACACATGGTCGAGGCCGAGAAGCGCTACTCCTTCCTCCGAAACCACACCCCGCACCCGATGTCTGGGGCGGAGGCGGTCTGCAGCGGTGCGGTGCAGGCAGCCCTGGACACGGGCGCCAAGGCGATCGTGTGCATCACGGCAACGGGCCGGGCGCCGGGGCTGGTGTCCAAGTACCGCCCGCCCGTGCCGGTGGTGGTGGTGACGCCGGACGCGCAGCTGGTGCGGCACTGCAGGTCTGCGTTTGGCCAGTTTGGCATCTTGGTGGAGGACAAGGATTACGACTTTGGGGTGAGTTTGGATGGCGCGGTGAGGGTCGGAGTGGGGGTGGGGGTGGGGGTGGGGGTGGGGGTGCAGGGGGCCTTGGCAGCCGGAAGAACAGCTCCCGGACCGCTGGGGCAAGGCCTGTCAGGTTTGGCGCTGCACCCGCAGCAACCATACATGCGTGCACCCTTGCACCTTGGTTACTACCTTAAGCATGCATGCTGCATGCATGCAATCACAATGTTGCAATCGTTCAATAAAGGCATTGCAAAGAGGCGCTTGCTGTTCCACTGTTTTATATTGCAACATTTCTGTGTGGTATGGGGGGTGCCCACCAACAGTCACGCACCCATCCTCTTGACGGCCCTGCCTTGCTGAGCAGCCCGCACAGCATGCACCGTTCTCACATTCCCCTTCCCCTCCCCCACCCCCAACCTCGATTCCCTTCCGAATTCGTCTGCCTGGCTCCACAGGAGCTGATGAGCAGCGTCATGCGTCAGATGCGCGAGCTGCGCATCACCCCCGAGCTGCTGCCGGGCGACCAGCTGGTATTGCTGCAGCGCCGCAAGGCGCCGCCATCCACGCAGCTCTACGACGACCAGCGGCTGGTGATGAAGACCTACGTGGTGGGCGGCGAGAGCAAGGCGCCCGATGTGGGTCACTCAGGTTACCACGGCAAGCGCGTTATCTTCCACAGGTGCGTGTTGGGGCGCTGCGTGGCCGCGTGGTGCAGGATAGACGCCACCGATATGCTGCAGCACAGCTTTCTATCCCCTGACCACCTGCGAAGCCACTGGAGCTGAAGCCAGGCCATTGTCACTGCAATTGATCATGCACCATGCTGTCTGCCCATGCACCATGCGTGCGTGTGTGCTTTCTCAGGTAAAGCGATGGCAGTATTCTGTGAGCTGGTGTCTGCAGTGGTGACGGCCGCACCGCCGGGACAAGCGTCGTTGGCTGCCTGCATCAAACAACGCTGAACGAGCATGGCGTATTCATTGCGCGTGCCATTGCTGTGGACGTACAGGTCGACGAAGGTTGGCTTGGACACGCTGCTTGACCCTGAGAAGTGGAAGCATATCGTGCGCAAGACCAAGATCATCTGTACCGCAGGCCCGGCCTGCTGGTCAGAGGAGGGCCTGGGCAAGATCCTGGAGGCCGGCTGCAACATCCTGCGCCTCAATTTCAGCCACGGCGACCACGCAGGGCACTACGAGGTGCTGCAGCGCTTCCGCAAGGTGCGAGTGCGGGCTCGTGGGTGCAGGAATGTGCTATGTTATGTTGCAACAGGAGCGTGTTGGCCAAAAGGCCCATGCTCTCCCCCGGCAGGAATGTGTGTCGAATGATAGAGGAGGTTGAGGCTGCTCACAAAGGGTATGCAACTGTGCTTGCAAGCATTCAGCCTGGATGTGTGTGCCATGCTCAGGTGTGTGATGCCAAGGGGCTGCATGCCGGCTGCCTGCTGGACACCAAGGGCCCCGAGATCCGTACCGCAATGCTGAAGGACGGCAAGGACATTGACCTGGAGGCGGGGCAGGAGATTTTCATTGAGGCGGTCGGCGACGCGTACACTAAGTGGGAGGGCTTCAAGGACCCTGGCACGGGCGAGACACGCATCGGGCTCAGCTACGCCAAGCTGTGCCAGGGTGTCAAGCCTGGCAATAAAATCCTGCTGGCGGATGGCAGCATCAGCATTACAGTAGAGGAGATCGTGAGCGCAACGGTGCTTCGCGGCCGCGTGCTCAACTCCAAGAAGCTGGGCCAGCGCAAGAACTGCAACCTGCCAGGCGTCAAGGTGGATATCCCGGTGCTGACAGACAAAGACATCGACGACCTGCAGAACTTCTGCGTCAAGCACAAGATGGACTTTGTTGCGGCCAGCTTTGTGCAGAGCAAGCAGGACGTGCAGTTCATCCGCAAGGTCCTGGACGACGCCGGCGGCCACCATGTGAGCTGCTGACTCAGCATGCATGCGGTGGCATTTGCTGCTGCCGTCACACCAGTACGGCAGTACCTTGCCGTCTTTAGCACAAAGCTGCTGCGACAGCCCAGAACCAGATGATGGATCTATCATACACTACCGTAATGCAAAAGGAACCCATGACGTGGTGGCCGGAAAGGCCTCCAGATGTCAAGCAACGAACCCATCCAATCCACCTGCCATTGGTGGCGGAGTGGCTGCTTGCCCTTCACTAGCCGGTCCTATGGCGCTTCTCAAATTCATTTGCAGTCCTTGGGTGCATTTGGCTATGAACGAATGAGCTTTCGTGCCAAATTGTTGGGTGCTGACTTGGATTTCGTTTCGTTCGTTCTTGGTCAGCAAGCCACACGAAACACTCAGACCACCCCGAACCTGCGCGGAAACTGCCCAGCGCTGCTCTCCATACCCTAAGTACTCGAGGGAGACTTGAGCGCCGCGCTGGCGCCCCCGCTAGGACGTGCAAAGTCGTTCCAGCTGTTGGTCATACCAAATTGGTTCGTGCTTGCTTTGACCTTGGATTGGCCTGGCTTCAAGCCAAATTCCATTTCGTTCATACGAAAGACTGCAAATGAATTTGAGAACCGCCATAATGAGTTTGCCCTGTACCCACATGCAAACAGGTCAAGATCATCTCCAAGATCGAGAACGTGGAGGGGCTGGTCAACTTTGATGAGATCCTGGAGGTGACGGATGGCGTCATGGTGGCGCGTGGAGATCTGGGCATGGAGATCCCGGTGGAGAAGGTGCGGTACACACAAACAGGGTCACAGATTGCATTCACTCGCTCTGTTGGGTTATGCATGCGCAGCTCCACTGATCCCTTCTTGGAGGGCTGCCCTGGGCCTGTCAGCGTGGCTGGCCAGCTGAGTGTAAA
>BDDA01000001.1:483874-513153 GCA_001662385.1 Chlamydomonas asymmetrica | reverse complement strand
AAGCATTCCGCCCCCCCCCCCCCACTCCTCACTACCCTCCCGCGTGCAGGCGAGAGCGCTAACGGAGCCTACCCGGACGTGGCGGTCGCCACCATGGCCAGCATCTCCCGCAACGCAGAGATTGGCGTCAACTTCTACCAGAGCTTTGACTACATCCGCAAGTGGGTGCTGCTGCACAGTTAGTGAATGACTGGATGCATGCACGCACGCATGGCGTGGAGTGGGATCAAACTGCCGACCGAGCAGTGTGAGGGCGCTCAGCCTGGTCCCCCAAGGCCGCGTGCAAGCATCAAGCCGATGTCTTCGCAGCTTGCTTCATGGTGCTTGTGAGGCGGGATTGCGGACTGAGGGTTCTTGCCTGCATGCGCTGTGTGCAGCTACACGCCCAAGCCGCTCAACATCATTGAGGCGGTGTGCTGCGCCATCGCCAAGAACGCCGTCGACGTCAGGCCAGGTGCGCGCGCATGTGGCGCAGCTCAACCGCCTGCAATGTGTCTTCCTGTCAGCCCTGGACGAGAAACCCCCCAGGACGCTGTCGGCCTCCTTCCTGCGCCTGCACACTGTGGTTGCTGCAACCATTTCCAATTGCCCCCCAAACTCCCACCTAGACCTTCAGTGTAACGCTTTCCAATGAGCTCTTCCGCCTTCCTGTGCCTTCCTCCTTGGCATTCCACTCTGTGCAGGCATGATTCTGGCGTTCAGCGAGCAGGGCAAGGTCGCCAGGTACCTGTCCAAGTACCGCCCCTGCGCCCCGGTGCTGCTGGTGACGTCCAAGCCAGCCGTCGCGCGCTACTGCGCAGCGCTCTTTGGCATCCACACCATGCTGCTGCCGGCGCCCATCGCTGGGATGGCGGAGATGCCAAAGGCAGTCACTAGCGCCATGGAATACGGAGTGAACAACGGCATATGCGTGCCGGGTGAGTGAGCTCAGCCTCTTTGGGTGCAGGCTGGGGGCAGGATGTGCAGGAGAACGCGCATGCTGGCACAAGCGGGCAGGTGTAGGATGAGTTTAGCTGTGCAACGGGTGGAGCCCGGACCATAAAGCAAACGTTGCCATCAAGGATTTGCCCGTACGGCACTGGGAAAGTGCCGGACCGATAAATGCCTCTGTGCCTTTCTCTCCATACTGGAATTATTATACTGTGATTCCCGATGTGGCATGCTTGTTATGCCAGTTGGCTGCAAACCGTAACAACCAATGCTTGCTTTCATGCAACGGACCTCATTGCAACCTTTTCCTGCCGCCCTGCACAATGCACGTTATGCACCGGCCGCAGGCAAGGAGGTAGTGGTGTTCACCAGCCGCAGCGTGCTCCAGGACGGCAGCGCCACCGCCGCCACCAACGACGGCGGCGCCGCGCGCGAGGTCTTCGTCACCATCGCCCCCGGCAAGCTCGCGCTGGACGCGCTGGGTGCCCTCGCCTACGCCTCCTCCACCGCCGACCCCAAGTTCGTGGCCAAGACCATCTCCATGCGCTCCACCACCATCGATTTCGACATGCTCATGGAGCGAGCCACCAGCACAAGCGGCGCCAACGGCGCGTCGTTCACCGCCGCCGCCGGCCCGGCTGCTGCCGCGCTGACGGTTAAAGGCACAAAGCGCTCCTCCAAGCGGCTCACCAAGGTGGGCTTCACGCTGGGGCCGGCGTGCGCAAGCGAGGAGGTGCTTGAGCGGCTGGTTCACGGCGGCGCCAACGTGGCGCGCTTCAACTTCTCTCACGGCAGCCTCACGGACCACAGCGAGTGGCTGGCGCGGCTGCGGCGCGTGTGCGCGCGCGTGGGGCGCAAGGTGGCGGTGATGATGGAGCTAGCGGGGCTGCAGGTGAGCCTGGGGAGGGGGCTGCGTCGAGGAGGACGAGGGGGGGGACAGGTGGGGTTACTGTGCGGCGGCGTTGCGCTTTCACCGCGCACGGCGCACCTCTAACGCCACCTCTGGAGGTACAATTAATCCTGGTTAGCCTTGAATCGCATGCTCCTCCTCTTGCTTTGGAGAAGGAAGGCCCTTGCACACTTTCCATCATGCCTGCCCCGAGATTCACGCGGAGTTGTATGCATTTGTCACGCCAACCGCTCCGCCCCCACTCTGCCCTCCCCCCACCCACCCCAGCCCACGCACATACGCACACTGCTCAGCCAGCAGGCGCCCCAAGTGTGTCTCCTCAATTCAACACACGCCACTATCCCGCTCAGCTCATTCCAACGCGTGCTGCGTCCGTGCAACCATGTGCAGGTTCGCACGTCATACCTGGTGGAAGGCCCTGACTCCAAGACGCGCGTGTCCAAGGTGGAGGTCAAGGCCGGGGACGTGGTGGAGCTGTATGGTACGGATGACGTCAGCCCCGCCACCTTCCTGGGCTACAAGGCCGGCAACAAGGTGAGGAGGGAGGGGGGGGCGGTGCGGGCAGGACAGAGTGCAAGGTCATCACAAGGACACAGCCATTGGCGCTGTGTGCAGCGCAGGCTTCTGGTGGCGGGACAGACTGCAGGGTCGTCATGATCCTTGATGTAGTGTGCAGCGCGTGCTACTGACCTGTTCTCACACGGATGGTTGCATGCCTGATTGGTGACGAGGTTGCTTGGAGACAACTGCAGCTGCACTGCTGTTGCTGCACCGCTGCACTCAAAAGCCAGGCAAGCGATTCAGCAAACGGGCTGTTTCGATGCATGCCGTCATGGTTGTGTGGCTTTACATGTGTATGTTCGTGTATGGCAGGTGCGTCTGGGCGTGTCGCTGCCAGACCTGGCGGAGGTGGTGCATGTGGGCTCCCTCATACGCATCCAGGTGAGGCCCCAGCCACGCAGCATGACACCATCCTTTGACCTTCGTCCATAACGCCATCGTCCTCAGGCCTCACCTTCACGCCATCCCAAAACACCGTCCGTAGTCCATATCAGTGCATCGCATCGCGAGAGGGTAACCACCCTGTAGGAAAGGCTGTTGATGGGCTAGGCTCCACTTGATGCACATTGGACTCCCTAATCAATATCTTCCCCCTCGCAGGCAGCACTCATATGCCAGGAGACGCAGTTGCGCATTCAGGCACGTACGATGCACACAGGCATCAAACAGCCATTAAGGCTGCTTGCACTGACACCTTGCACCTGCTGCTGCGTCACCTACTCACCTACCCACCTGTGCTGCTGCTGCATCATGTACATGGCGTAGGACGGCGTGTTGGTGCTGGAGGTGACAGCGGTGCGGCCGGGCGGGCCGGTGCAGGCGGTGGCGCGCAACGGCGCGCTGCTGGCCTCCAACAAGCGTGCGTACCTGGTGGGGCTGACGCTGCACCGCGGGCGCGGCATTGCGCAGAACGTCACCGACCTGCGCATGGTGCAGGAGTTTGCGGTGGCCAACATGGTGAGCCGGGGGGGGACCAGGGCGGGGGAAGGAGGTAGAGAGCTCCCGCACTTGAGGCAGGCAGGGGAAGAGATAGAGCGGACAGAGGAGGAACGGGAAGAAAACAATTTGCAGGGAGGGACAGAAGCAGAGGGAACTGGAGGGGGAAGAGGGGCAGGGAGGGAGAGAGGGAGGTAATGAGAGGGAGAGGGAAGCGAACGAACAATGGCAGCGTCTTGTATGGGGTCCGCAGTGTTTGGCATCTGGCACCTGGATAGTGGTGCCCAGACCCAAACCGTGACTGTGCCTGCCACCTGCTCGCGCTTTGCAGGTTGAGTTTGTGGCCATCAGCAACGTGCACAGCCACCATGACGTGGAGGACATGCGCAGCTTCCTGGATGATGCGGGCGGCGAGTCGGTGAGCAGCTGCCCCCACACCTGCTGCCGTTGCTGCTGCTGAGGCAGTGCTGGCGGGCATGCGTCCTTGCGTTCATAAATACTGAAATAGTATCATGCATGTAATCCATGCAATCATGAGCGATGGCAATGTGACTGGGCAATCGTGAACGAAGCTAACCGGACTGCTGGTGCTTAGATTGCAATACTAAGCTTGTTTTGTGTTAGGAAAGCAGCTTTTGACTCATTGGCACATTGTGCACGGCGTTCATGACACGGTACAATAGGTAGAGACTCAGTCACTCAGCGTTGTGTCTGTTGCTGCTGCTCCTGCCATCTGTGCACGATCTGCAGATCAAGATTGTCGCCAAGATCGAGACCGAGGACGCACTCCGAAACCTTGATGAGGTGCGCGCCCGTCCATGTACAGTAAACGAGCAGCGTTCACGGCGTGCAACAAGCAACTGTACACATTGTGCACACTACGGTAATTTGCCTCATCTTGACATCCAAATATCCTTCCTTATTCCTAGGGCACCCAGGCGGAAGGCCGTAGTACTATAGTACGGAATCCAAAGCGGCTCTGACGTTGCATGTCACTGTGCAAAAACTTGTACATTTGCACTACATGTGCCTTGACGTGGCTGCAGCTGGTGGACGTTGCTGACGCGCTGATGCTTGAGCGCGGCAACCTGGGCGCTGTTGTGCTGCCGGAGCGCGTCTCCCTGGCGCAGAGCCTGGTGCTCACAAAGGCCAACGTAGCGGGTGAGGCGCGCGGGGTATGCAGGAGGCCCAGGGACAGGCATGCACAAGGGCTCCCCTGCAGGAGGCCTTCACATGCACGACCCAGTGCCTATGTGTGCATGTGCACACGGTGCTGGCTTGTCAGGGATCAAGATGCACCTGATACACGCATCGCCATGTGGGGTGCATTGACCGCTACTCACACAAGCAGGCTATGATCACCGCAGTGCTTTTCACCGGTGTGGTGTGGGTAGGCAGGTGGGTAAGGTGTGAAGGACTGGCATGGCCTGTTGGTCAAACACGGCAGGCCACGCTGTGGAAGTGTCATGGACCGAGCATTGGATTCCGACACCCCGCATGGGTTTCTTGTGCCGCCACTGCATGCAGGCAAGCCGGTCATCATCAGCAAGCAAATGCTCGAGAGCATGACCGCCAACCCGCGCCCCACACGCGCCGAGATGACGGACGTCGCCAATGCCGTGCTGGACTCTGCCGCGTGCATCATGCTGTGCTCCGAGACCGCCACGGGGTCGTTCCCGGTGGACTGCCTGCGCACCGCCGCCGACATTGTGCGCAACGCGGAGAGCGCGGTGGCCTACCCCTCCATGCACTCGTTCATCAGGTGAGGCGCTGTGCCATACATCACCTGGAGGGGCTAGCATGGGCTAGCAGCTGCGCCGTACATCATGTGATGGGGCAGCATCCATGCATGTTCTAACCCTGATCCGATCTGAATGTGAAGCACCCCGGAGCGGGGGTTACCGCTGTCGTGAGCGGGGAGTGTATCCAGGCAGGAGAGCGGGGACTGCCAGCAGGAGGCTGGGTGGATCAGGGAGAGGGCGAGGGAGAGGGGTGTGGGGTGGCCGAGGGAGCCGGGCGAGGCAGCGGTTGATGTGCGGTGGTTGAGTGGCTGAAGTAGACAGAAGATGACTGGAAAGCGAGGATGTCAAGGGCTGCAGGAGGTCTCCGCTCTCCGGCCCTCATCCACACCCCACCCCAGCTGCCCATTACCCCCACAGCGCTGTGCGGTGCCTCTGCACGCACGCATGTGTGCGTCAATCTGTCAACCCAGAGCTTGTACTAGTACTGGTTCGGGCTTCATATCTGATCTAACAACACCTGACGCACATCATGTGGTTGCTTGTGTGCGCCGCGCTGCGGGCCTCAGGGATTTCTCCGCCAAGCCCTTCAACACGCACGAGGCCGCCGCTGTGGCGCTGTCACGGGCCTGCATGGACGCGCACCTCGCCATGTGCATTGTCTTCTCAGATTCAGGTGAGCCCTCAACGTGTCTTTCACGCCGGATGATGCCCCCTGAATCTACACGTGACCTGTTTCGCTCCTGGCCAGCGCGGCTGCCTGATGCGTCCACACATGCGTATAGTATGCCTGCACCAGCCGCTAAAGGGCGGAAGTCATAGAGGACAGCATTGCCAGAGCACACAAATACTTGTACCGGTATGTATATGTTTGCATATGTTTCAGATGTGTGTATGTGTCATGCAGCCTTCTTATGCTGGTTCACTTGCAGTGAGACTGCCCCATCATCGTTTGCGTGTGGCGCAGGTGACATGGCGTCGCTGGTGACAAAGTACCGCCCGCCCGTCCCTGTGCTGGTGGTGACGAGCAGCCCCGCGGTCGTGGCGCAGTGCGAGCTCACGTTCGGGCAGGTGAGGAGGCTCTGAGGCAGCCAGCACACGCTTGGTGCACTGGGCAGGCCCTGCTCAGTGACCAGGACCAACCGCAGGAACTGTACTGGAGTGGCATGCAGCAACAGGCCTTGGAGCAATGCACTGCCTGTGCCCTCCAAGGCACAGTTAGCACCCAAGCACTGGTCAGCGCAGTGCACCTGAACACCTTGCTCATGGGGTTTCACACACTCATGTTGAAGCTGCATCGGGAATCAACCAGTTTGGGCCTTTGGGCTGCTACCGTATGCTGACCATTCCCGATGTGCCATGATCGCGTCCTGCTGTTGCTCGCCCGGCTGTTGCACCGCTGCCTAACGCAGTTTGGCCACCTGGTGAGCGCGGACGACATGGCGGCCGCGCCGGAGATGCTCGACGTGCTGCTGGTGGGTGCGCTGGAGACGGCGCACCGGCAGCGCCTCATCGCGCCCGGCGCCAGCCTCGCGCTCATGCACGGCACCTTCCCGCTTGACGTCTCGCCCAACATGCCCAACAACTCGCCCATCATCAAGATCGTCGCCAGCAGCAGCATCTCGTGATCGCGTAGGATATGGATACCAGCCTATAAGCCTATTGGTCCATCTTTGGCGATTGCACTGTATACGCTTTTACACCCAGATCACGCGATTGCAGGCCCCACCTTGGGGGGTGTTCCTGTTGGCAGATGAATATGGCCATATATGGTCACTCGCCTGTCAGTTGGGCTTGAGAATGGTCGCTAGACGCTGGTGTCATCGTTAGCCTTGTAGTGATAAATCACTTGGCAGGACAGAGCAAGGCAGAGGCTTCAGGCCTTGTTATGCAAGACGCAGCGCGCGTTAGGCGTCAGGATCTGCATGACAGGCGTGCCTGTGTGCAGCAGCCCGGCACAGAGGTGAGGTGTGTGCGTGCATGCTGGCACGGGTACCACCCAGAGTAGGCATCTTAGATGCCTGGCTCGCTGTGCTCAAGCCTGCATGGCATGCAGGAATGCTAGGCATGCTTTTCTTGCTTGTAGCAGCTGTTGTTGAAGTGCCTTTTGGGTCCCATTGATAATGCAACAGTTCATCACTATCCTTCATCCACTTCTTGACCCATGCCCCGATGTGTACTGCAAGCGTTGGCTTTGAATGCATGTATGAAGACTTTGCGTGATCCACTGATACACCGCACTGACGCATTGCGCTGTACGACAGCTGATAGATGCAGCAGGTGTGCCCATGCTGCCTTGCAAGCACTACATTCAGTACAGTAGTAGCTCCACCCGATTGGGGATGGGGGCAACACCTTTACAAGCACTTTGTTTTGAGTGTGTCTGTGTGCCCAGCTCCTAGCGTGTGCGTGCGTGGGGTGTGTGCTCTTGAATTCTTGATGCATCGATGCAGGGCAATCGTAGCAGCAGCCGCTTTGCCTACTTGAAGCCTATCTGATTTGAGGCCCTTGCAGGGAGGGGTTTGAGCACCAGGGGGCTGACTGGCTGTGTTGCCTACCAAGGCTGTGTGTAGGCCTTCAGCTAGTAGGCCTGAGTTGGGGATAGGAAGGTAGCTTCACGATGCAGGGCGTAGAGCATGCATTGTTGGCATCTTGCTTGTAGAGGTCTGTACTGCAGAGGTTGTGCGGCTGTCCCGACGTCGCCTGCGTGCCATTGTGGGTTTGACCCCCATGCCTAGCATGCGGGCCGCGGCGCGCCAAGCCGACTGCATTGAATGTGCAATGGCGCATCTTGTTGTGCTCCTGTTGTGGGTGGCTGGGCTCATCCGGTGCGCTCATTTGGAGTGCAAGGCATGCCAGCCGGCCTGACGACCTGGACCCTTCCCCCCCAACAATGCTGTTGTGCTGCCGTTGACCGCGCACCACATGTAGAAGCTCGCATGGAGCTGTGCATGTGTGTGTGGGATGCAGCGATTCCATATTTCCCTATAATCCATTCATTCCTCGTGATATCCAGGCAGAGCGCACTCTACTGGTACGTGCGCTTTGCTCTTAGCTTGCTGAACGTTGTAAAACCTGTGAAGACCGTAGTCTGCGTACATGAATGCTCGGGCTACGGGTCACACACCTGCAGCAACGTCTTGCTCAGTTAGCGTCGCGTGGAAGTCTGCTGGCAGCTACAGGTGCAGTGCATTGTCAGCACCGGTATCGTTGTGGGTCGAGCGCTGCCATGGCGCAGGCGGGCGTGTATGAGCAGAAGCAGGCGTGCAGAAAGCAACTGAAGGACGCCCTGAAGAGTTTCCCTGCGGATGCCAAGGTCGAAGAAAGTAAGTTCCTGCCGTCTCGTATGCAAGCGCTCAGCGAGCGAAACCAGCTGGTGTGGTCTGGTGGGCTCAAACCAGGGTGTAAACGCTGGTGATTTCTGTATGCTCAGGTGCTGCCATTGCAACTCGGGTCCTTCAACTGCCACTGTTCCAAGCGGCAAAGTCGGTCGGTGTGTACCTGCACTGTGCTCGCTTGAACGAAGTCGACACAAGCGCTATTGTGTCCTCGGCGCTGAAAGAAGGTAAAAACAGCTGTCGCTCTGAATACTCCTGACGTTGAGCGAAGCTTTGCAAAGCTGTTCTACCAACGGGACGGAGACCGGCTTTGAAGTGTTGATGCGCAGGCAAGCGGTGCTACGTGCCGGTCGTGGTTGACCGTGACTCAAACATGCACTTGCTACACTTAGGTGAGACCATATGACTGTGGACTCTTGTAGTTGTGTGCCTGGCTCCTTGGCTCCAATAGCGCAGATGTGCCGATGCGCCAGGACCCACAGGCGGCCCCGTGCACGCGTTCCACCTCTTGGGGCTATAACAGCTGTCACGCTCGGTTGAGGCCCAGCATGGAGTCATGGCAGCATGATCCTTGTCATAATTACCATGATAATGATCATGTGCGTCATTGTGACCAAGCGCCAGCATCAACAGCATCGACATGGATGTTGGGAACGATGCTAGCTGTAATGCGTGTCAGCACATGTCAGCTCTGGTATTGCCACCTTCCCATCATACAATGCAATGCATGACGTAAGAATCGCTGGCTGAACGCAGATAACATGGAGTGCCTGATCAGTGTTCCGCCATTTGGCATCCTGGAGCCTCCAGCGCAGTACAGCGATGGACGCATGCGGGAGAACGGTGAGTGAACTCAAAACGCCACATGCTTAACCAGCTTGCATGGCAATGCGAACACGAGCGTGCATGCCAAGCTTTTGGTGCAGCACACACCATGGGCCCTGCATGCCTCCGCTGACGGTCTCCTCACATGGTCCACTCAGTGACTGCTTTTTCGTATGCTGTGCCCAAGTCATGCCTGCGCCCACATGGTTTGGGTTCCTGTACCTGCAACACAAGTTGTGTACTGTCTGCCACCATAGGATGTGCTTGCGATTCTGCATGCGTGCTTTGCGTGCGCAGCGCTGGAGTCTCAGGCCCCGCTGGACGTGCTGGTGATGCCGGGGCTGGGCTTTGACACATGCGGGCGCCGCCTGGGGCGCGGAGGCGGGTGAGGCGTTGGCACTGATGAATGAGAAACCGTGTTGAGATGTGGATAGAGAGGAGATACGAGATGACGATGTCAGAAACGGTCGTATTTACTGAGGCCCTGCTGCTGCTGCTACTGCTGCTGCCACGCCATGGATACCGTAGCCGCGTTGCTCGCCCCGCTGTATGAGGGCGACGCAGCGAGGCGTTGTAACTTAATCCTCATCAGGGCTGTGGATGCGTTGCGTTCGCCACATTGTGCTTGAGCTGGGTGCGGCGCTGTTGACCCGTATGGCCGATGCACTGCCCACCTTCACGCATGGCTGTTTGCGCCATAACGCACAAGAGCACACCGCTGCTTCTCATCACTGCCCTGGCTGCTAAGTGTTGGCCATGTGTGTACGCGGTGTATTGGTGCGTTTGACCTATGTCGGCATGCTGCAGGTATTACGACAAGCTTCTTGCGGGGCTCAAGCAGCAGGCAGAGGTGTCCGGCAGAGCCCCTCCAGTGCTCGGTGAGTCACCCGCGGTACAATGCAAGCGCGTCCTATTCAGGCCTGAGCTGAGGCCTTATTCATACACGCTACTGGCAGAAGCAACAGGATAATGTCCAGTCGGTTGCGGAGGACGTAACTTGATGCCAGCTGCCGCGTCTAATGCGATAGAAGTTAAGGCAAGGGTTGGTACGTTCCCGACGTGGCATACCGGCTGTAGGCTCTGTGCCTATATGAAGCACAGGTGGCACCTGATGGTGTTGGTATCACTGGTGTGGGTTCACTCCTCAGATCCTCATGACCCCTCACCCGCACTGGGTGTGCACTCAGCATTCAGAAAGCGCTGTGGCAGGAGCCCCAGCAGTCCAGCACGCTACCCACCACCCAGGCACTGACACCGCCTGTACGTGCTGCTCACCGCTCTCTCCGCCGCTCCTGCGTCCGCGCTGCTGCTGCTTGTGCAGTGGCGCTGGCTTACTCCGCGCAGGTGCTGCCGGCGGTGCCCGTGGGCGCACACGACGAGCTCATCGACGTGTTGGTGACGGCCGGCGCTGTGCACGCTTGCTCGCCACGGGGCACACGGGTGATTGCCGGGGAAGACAACAAGACATGATGGCAACATGCGAACAAACAGACAAGCCTTTGAACAGACAAGCCTTTGTGATCCCTCGTGCGACACACTCTGCTTACGGTGTCAGGAGATTGTATGTGTGCTTTCGGCATTGTGTGTGTTGAGGGATAGAAAGCGAGCTGCATTGCTTGCTGCCTGGGAGCCTGCCTGCTCATGCACGCTGCTCAACAGGGCTTCACCCTTCCTTGACCACCCCTTGAACCTCAGACGTATTCAGCGTTTGTGATTTTGTCCAGTACGGATCGTTGCAGCTTAAGCTTGCCTGCGGCCTTCATGTGCATGGACTGCCATGCATGTGCATGCATTTTGTGCGCGGATGCATCAAGCATGCGGCTCAAGCAACGAGCATGTGCACAAATTGAGCTTGGGTGTCACAGGCTAACGTGCCTGCATCCATCCTACCATTGTGTGATGGTGTGGGCGCGACAAATTGCATCAGGTGCCGCACTGGTGGCAGACGGCTGCAGGGTTAGGTGCATGGAGTGGTGGAGCATGCCGTGTAAGAGACGTTGGTCAGCAACTCACCATGCATGTTGCCAGGTGGGGTAGGAAGCGAACCAAGGTGGCTACACGGGGCAGCACGGAACCAATCACGTCATGGCAGGGAAGCGCTAAACAAAATGCAGCGCCCACGAGAACGGTGACAGGGTGGGGATGTGACCACAGCTCCGGTGCTCTGCAAACCGTTTGGAGGTAATGAATTAGAATAGGGAGTTCACAGCGTGGGAGTGGGTGGCAGTCGCTGTCAGCGTGACAGGTCCAGACGTGAGGCAGCGCGGGCCAGGGTGCTGTAGACATACCCAAACCACGCCAACGACAATTCCGCGTGTATGGCGCACGGTGAGGGCTTGCAGGAGGGCAGCCGAGGCAGTGGAGCAGATGCCCGAGCCCTTTGGGCAGCTGGCGAAAAATCGCAAAGCCACGCTGCATGCGCATGCCGCACTCTTGCACGACTGCCATGGTGCAACGTTCTTGTTGCGGTTCGGGGACAGCACACGCCTTATGTACAAGACTGGTTATAGGAAAAGGACCCCCACAGAAACCCCCATCGTTTTGCAGTGCCTCTGGTTTTAGTGTTGAAGTAACCCATGCAGGCAGAGGGGCAGCAGCAGGTGCAGGAAGTAAGCAACTGAATAACGCAGTTCCTGCTTCTTACATGTATTTGCAGCTGCTTAATGAGCTGACAAGATGTGCTGCTTCTGCGCAGACCACACGTGCTGCTCAGGTTGCGCTTGCTGAACTCCGGAGCCTGCCGAAGACACGGGTGAGCTACGAATGCTGTTTGTGTACTGTTCTCGCTCCTGCGGTTGACCTGCATCACTCAATACGTCAACTCTGTTTGTTGCAGACGGTGTACTTGAAGCGCGCCAACGTATTCTTCCTTTCGAGCGCCGCAGCCGCGTCAGGTGAGGACGTCGGTCGTGTTGTGCCCGTGGCTGCGTCTTGTGTGAGCGGGAGCAAATCTGAGGCCTCCTATTGCTATGCGTTGTGTATATGTGTTTGATGCAGAACGCATTCAGGGCAAGCAGCAGCTTCAGCAGCAGCGGAAGTAGTGCCGCTCAGGGTTTGGATGAAGTCGGCAAGCAGAATGCAGCAAAAGCATGACGACAAACCGGCCAAGAACGTTACATCTGGTGCTGGCAAGCTGCAATCAAGCGGCTCCGCCCATCCTGCCAAGTCTAAACCCACGAACTCGCCGCCACCCGCGAAACGGCGGAGGCTGTCGCCTGACGCAAATGGGCAACCTGTGGACCAGGCCCAGCCACTCCAACAACCCATAGCAGTCAAGCAGAAGCACCAGAGCACAGTAGCACGTGGCACATCCAGCTTGAAGGCTGACCCTGGGCAAGGCCATGCGTCAAAAGTCGCGCAGACGAAGCAGTCCTTGAAAAGGTCCCGGGAGGACGACCATGGTTCAGCACAGCAAGTCGCGCCAACAAATGGTGACGCTGGACGTGCGCCTTCAGTGACTGCTCGGCCTGGAAAGAGTGGCGCCGCTGTTGGGTCCAACTGGGCAGCTATGCAAGAGGTAATTCGTCAAGTGTTTCAGTTTGCGCAGTCTGCGCATGAAGAGCAGTGTTGATGTGTGGTTTGCTTTTAACCTCCTGTGCTGGCGCAAGCTCACACACTCTGTGCAACACTCTTCCACTTGCAGGCAATCAAGAAGGCCGCAGCGGCTCCGAACCCGCACAGCCGGCACACTCCTCACAGGCCGCAGCAGCACAAGCCCGGCAGCGTTGGCGCCAGCGACAGCCTGACACAGGTGCTGGCCATGGACTGCGAGATGGTTGGTGTGGGGCCCAACGGGAGCAAGAGCGTGCTCGCTCGCGTGTGCATTGTGAACTCAGCGGGCAACGTGCTGCTGGACACGTTTGTGAAGCCGATGGAGAAAGTGACGGACTTCAGGTGTGTGCTGCTTTCCACCCTCAGCGCCTCTCCAAAAGCACACCGTTGAATACAGCTGTCCTGCGAATGCATACGCAGCCGAGACCACGTTGGTGGACTCGATACGTTTGACTAAGATGGTCGTAACACGAGTTATGAGCAAGGCAAACCTGCAGCACTGCGCTTGATCCACTTGCTGTTATGGCCCACCTGTCAGTGGTACACCTCCCATGCAAAAGCCCCCCTTTCCCCGCCCCCTTCCTCACTGCCTCCCCCTGTCCCCCACACAGCTGCTCTACAACGCCATACACGCCATGCCCACCCAGTCGGCCCCTGACCCCCCCAATCATCCGCCAAACCCACCATGCTGACGCGTGTCATGTCACTCGTGTGCCGTGCGTCTGTGCTCCACAGGACTTGGGTGAGCGGCGTGCGGCCGGCGGACGTGGCGCGCGGCCGCCCGCACGACGAGGTGGTGCGCCACGTAGCGGGGCTGGTGCGCGGGCGCACGCTGGTGGGTCACGCGCTTCACAACGACTTCAAGGTGCTGGACCTCATGGACCACCCACACGAGCTCGTGAGGGACACCGCCAAGTAAGCCCGCTGGGGTGGGGAGGGCCGTGAGGGCCACGAGGGCCCGCTCGTGGTGTGCGTAGTTTTGTGTTGCATGCTGCCAGTAGCCAGCGAGTCTATTGCGGGCAGGGGCATGCTGGTTGGTGCTTGCTGGTTGATTGGTTCAGCCAGGCAGCCGTCATGGACCAGCACGCGTGCGTGACGTCGCCTGCCCAAAGTGGAGGGGGGGGGGGGCTCATGCTCACGCACTCCGACAGGTGGCGTATGCAGCATGCAGCACGCAGTGCACTGCGGTGCATGCGGTGACAGCGCTTGCCGGTGAATGCATGGTTTGGGTTTCGCCGTGTCAGGGGAAAACAGCGGCCCCCGTGCTGCGCTTGCGTGAGCTGCTGTGCCGTCAAGAGCGAAGTGCATTGCTGGCTCCTTGCCCCTAACCCAGCGCATGCGCTGCTTTGGCCCTTCCCCTCTACCTGACGCACCTCCCACGCATCACGCCCCTGAGCGCGCTGTGATGTGCGCTGTTGCGGCACCCACACTGAGCACGTTCACCGCCGTCCCGTGCCGTAATGTGCGCGCGCCTGCGCAGGTACCCGCCGTTGATGCGCAGCCTGCCCAACGGCCGCCTCATCCCGCAGTCGCTGCGCGAGCTCTCCTCAGAGCACCTGGGCCTCACCATACAGGCCGCGGAGCATTCGCCCGTCGACGACGCGCGCTGCGCGCTCTACCTCTACCAGAAGCACAGGAAGGCAAGCGGGCAGGGGGTGCAAGCGTAGCAGGGGGCCCTCTGTGTGGCGGTCCGAACTCCAAAAACAGTTGTGTGGTTCACATCTGTGCATCGTCAGTTGTTTGCACTTTTACCCAAAATGGCTAAACCCACTCAACTTTACACTGAAGCCTGCGTGATTCTCCATAACACTCAGCAGCAGCGTTGCTGACGCCATGCAAGCTGAGGGCAGGCATACTCTGTTTGTTACGATGCTGAACCTGAACCAGTGTACTGCCTGATATCAAGGGGCGTGCAACGCTTGGCATGCACTTTCAGCACTCAAGGTCACCTGGTGTCCCATATGCATGCTGGTGGTGCAGGAGTGGGACGCGCTTGTGCGAAGCGGTCGCACTGACGCTGGTGCTGGTGCCCGGCAGCAAGCCCAAGCTGGTCGCAAGCACAACACAGGCCGTGTGCAACGGCGCGGCAAGAACGGAACGTCACATGCGCCCACGGCAGCTCAGGGCAAGCAAAGCAAGGGCAGGCAGGCCATGACAGCAGCTCTTGCCGGCGACCTCAAGGCCGACCCATACGCTGACTTGTGATCCCAAGGCCAGCCATATGTCACCTTCTCCTGTGGCTGAGTGGCTGTCAAAGGGCAGTTCCGCCCACACGTAACCTACCAACACCTGTGCATCACCCTATTTTCAGGACGCTGCACGTGTTAATCAGCTTTCGTTACAACTCTTGGTGTTCAAAAACATATGTGACCCTGCTGCATTGCGGTAAATGCTTTTCAAACGCAAAACTGTCCAAATACTTGGCAAAATGCTCCACGCGCATGCCACATGCTTGAGACGGCAAACAGCTGTAGATATCACGCAACCAAGGCAAGACAAGGAAAACAGTGCTTGATCGCGTCTTATGCATTTAGAAACCTGTGCACTGGCATTGCCATATATGCACCTTTAGTCCATGCGGAATGCAAGGATGTGCGGTTGCAAGGGTTGGCCAGGAAAATAAAGTGAAATCTGTGTAGGAATATGCTCCACCCCAGCTGTGGCCTAGATTGACACTGTGATGCACGCATGAGTGTCTCCTATGTAGGAAATCCCAAATTTTGCTCAAAGCAAGTGCATCTGTGCATGCATTTCAACATAGTTAGGGACGCGCGCCGGTGTTACTGCCTAATGTTGCAGCCCGAAACGCGCAAGCATCGGAATGGTGCTCCCACACTTTGCATGAAGGCCACGCAACCACACAATGCCAGGTCATGACAGGACATCGCTCAAAGCGCAAGTGAAAGGGACATTCGCATTAGGTGTGGATGGAGTGAAGGACAGGGTTAGTATCAAAGTCCTGAACAGAGGGTGACTATGTGTGCTGCGGTAGCAGAAAGCAAGCGCAGACATGAGCGCAAGGCAGCATGCTACGCCGAAGAATGCTTCAATGGGAGGAAATCGCTCTGGAAAAGGAGGATTTGGTGTTGATTATGGGGGAAGACTTGTCGGTCGTGTTCATGATGGGTCCTACATGTCACAGGCAACTACATGGTATGGTATCGCCAACGGCATAGGAAACCATAACAAGTGCTTGCGCACTCATGCTAGCGAAAGCGCACTGTGGAGTTCACAGGCACAGGGTTTCGGAGGTGGGATGCATGGCACGGCATACAGTCGGACAAGACCGTCTAGTGCCAATATACCTCTCAGTGAAGCGACAGTACACTTGCAGCGGTGCCATTGCAGCTGGACAGGCAGTGTAGTTCAGTTTATTTCGGAGCCTAGAGAATATTACCTGACAAGCACATCACACCCGGGGGTGTCGCGGCGCACCACAGACGAGCAAGCTCTCAAGAAAGAGCACAGAGCCAGGCCCCGAGTCAAATAGCCATAAGCATAAGCAGAACAACGCTACTCACAAGGCCCCAGTGCCATGGAGAGCATCGCAGACCCACGATGTGCCACTTGGCAGCGGCTCGAGAGCCCGCTCCCTGCAGCCTATGCTGAACCAGAGAAAACAGCCCCATGGAGCTGAATGAATATGAACAATCTGTTGTAGAACGCAACTACCTAGAACTCGTGTGCGCAGGTGGTCGTCGCGTTACCATGGCTGGTCCGCCAAGGGCTTCGGGAGGGCACCCAGGGAGATATAGAGTCAAACGAATGGCAAAGAATCATCTGACTGAAGAAACAATAGGGTCCCATACTGTACAGACTGCAGTGGGGCTGAAAACTGCCAGGGTGGCTGCTTTCCGCGCCTGGCGGGAGCAGCGGCGTGCCGCTGTTGTGCAAGCACCGGTTGCAGGCTAGGAAGTTTGCTGCTGAAGAGCAGGAAGGGCACAGCCCATACCAACTATAGTCCAGCATACTTGAGCTGCGACCCTGGGCCCTGCGCAACCAATGAAACACAAAGGCACACACAAAAAGGTGTTCAGGGGTTGTGGGTCTCGCGTTGTTGACTCTTGTTGGGTCGCTGCTGGTGCGATGTTGCGCAAGCGACCCCACAAGGCTTGCGTTATGATACGCAGCAAAGTGCTGCGCGCCGGGCCCAGAGTAAGCACGGGCACTGGCCTTCGTTCAAACCCACACACCCTGTTGTCACTGAGCCCCCCTCCTCCAGAGGTGCAAGCCCATTCTGAACCCACCAAAACAGCGATTGACCACGGCCCACATACTCACAAGTGCACCGAATGCGGACGCGAAGAAGCCGTCTATTTGCGCTCGTGTGGGCTGGCCGAACTGCGGAAAGAGCGGCCTCTGCAGTCGTTGAGAGGGCTCCCTGAACGGTGCAATTTCCTGGCCATGGAGGTGCGGGGCTGAGGGCCAAGGACTGCTGATCCCAGCGCCGCTCTTCGTGGGCGCAACTGGAGCAGCAGGGGACTGCCAAGGCCCTGACGCAAGCTGGCTGTCCGTCATAGTTTCTGAGCTACAAGAAGAGCGTGAGGAGGAGCCAAGGCTTTGAGTGTCAGGTGACGGGGTGCACAGAGGAGCGTGTTCGTTATGGGGAGCGACCAAGACTTAGCACGATGATAACGTACATACGCGCAGACGGATATGGAGACCAATGGTGTAGTAAAAAGCGTAAGCAATGTTATGGTCGGCGGATGACCAGGCTTGACACAAAGTCCAGACCTTCATTGCACTCCGCATGAGCATATGTCAGTATCTGCTAGGCCTCGAGCACCTTGTTACCCACCGTGATATTGCAGAGTATTCTAGGGATATTGTCTGTGAATGGGGAAGCCGCTACTTGCCGGCCGTGTGCAGTGGACGCGCTTTTGGCAGTTCAACGGCCCGTGCCGTGTGGGTGTGGTGTGGTGTGGTGTGGTGTGGTTTTACTATGCATAACCTGTGGGGTTTCTGTTGACGTCAAGCAACTGGAACCCTGGGCGGCTGTACAGCATACGCTGAGGCGCGTGGGGATGACCTTGTCGCGCACCGACGAAACCCGCATTCACGTTGAGGGTGCAAAATCAAGGCCTTGTCTGACACTCAGGTCTTGCATTGCAAGTGGCCAACAAATAGCAGCGCTATTGACCACCAACCATTCAAAGATGTGACAAGAACAGGTTTAAAGTTCATGGCTGCTGATGCAGTAAAGCGCCACCGGAGCACGACAAAACCCAGAGCCTCACGGAAGCCCAAAGCAAGCAGGTACAGTGCAAAATATCAAGATGGTATGTTTGCTAGCCCTGTATATGCTGTTTCCAAGAGCCCACACCTGGCGTGGAATGCCGATCAGGGGTGCTCCCCAAAAGGGCTGACCCAAACGGTGATGCTGCTCCTTACCGAGACTGTTCTGGATGTCTAAATACACGCATCTGTGTGTGTGCAGGTAAATTGTGGACTTTGCACACTTTTGAACGCTCCTGGTGCCCAAAAAGTGTTGTTCATGGATACAACCGCTCGAACGAAACACACAACACACTGCAAGCGTGTAACGGGGCTTGTATATACAAGAATGTGAAAGCTTTATGTTACAGGTGCAGCTGGGTGGGCGTTATCCTGCCCACACTCTGACGTCACCGCTTGACCTGCATTCAAATGTGTGACGTCCGGGTGGCGCTTTACAAATAAACAGCGTGTGGCGCTTCACAAAGGCGTTCAGGCTGCCACTCGCGTTATCAGCCTCTGCAGCACCTAAGCTTGGCCGCACAAGTACCGTGACCACGTGCACGCCATGCAGCTACTGCCACGAGCAACGCCACTTGGCATCATGAACTGTCAGACGCGCTTGACGTCAGTGCCTCGACGCTGCAGTTTCCAAGCTTTTGCTTAAGTCAGCTGCTTTACAGCATTACGGCTGTGTGAACAGCAAGACACGCCTCCAAGCGTGTCCTCATGCTGGTACCCCGGTTGTGTTGATCCCGCACGTGGTGTGTTCGTGAGTTGCTTGCGTGTCCGGTGAACAAGAGTCCACTGCAAGAGTGCAATGTGTATCACTGTCAAAGTGGCAGCTACACTTGTCCAAAAGATGTATGCAGCCACTGGTTGAAGCAGGCTCCACGTCCCCTGTTACACCTGACTGAACACCTAGGTACATCTGTGGGTACCCGAGCAACACCTGGGTACTGTAGGTTGATGCGTTGCTGCCACCAACACCATCCTCTGAGCCCTTTCATTCTGGGTACTTGAGGGATAATGCCACTAGCGCTGCAGCCAGGCGGACAAAAGCACAAACGGAGCGCTGGTTAAAGCCGCACAGGCATGCAGAGCGCAGGAGCAATGTCTTGTGCCAAGGTATGCTGAGAACGAGGCGCAGCGGTAATAAGTGGCTGGCCCATACATACCTCACGCACCAGGTTGCGTGCAACGACCATGGGCGGTGTGGTGCAAATGTGCAATGCCTAAGTGGGGGAGGGGACCTCTCCACCCTAGAAACAATTTTAGTCCGATGAAAACCACCATTGACCATGCTTGCATTATTAACCTCTAACGGCTGCAACCCGCAAGTCAGCGCAATGTCGTCAGCGCAATACATCCCAAATACGATATCCGTCAAAACTCCCTTAACGGCATCCCACCAACACTCAGCCAGCTTATGCAGTTTGTCATACCGGTAACTATGCACAGCAGCCATGCATGCACTGCACATGGCAATACCTGCAGTTGAATGCATCCAGCTGGGCTATGAGACAATCAGCCCCTGCCGGATGGTGTGTGGTGGCAGGGAGGTCCAAACAGCACACCGGCACTCGCTACGCTTTGGAGGTATGAGACATACACACCGCCCAAGGATAGCTGTGCTGGATCACTTGGGACACAGCTACGCTGCTGAGCACGTGCCGCATGCACCACCCACCCCCTCCTTCCACCTCTGCGCCGCCTGCCATCACGCCGCCATCATGCTGGCCATTAGGCCTGTCCAGTGGCGGATGCACCTGCGCCAGCCGCGTCAGCGGCAGAGCTGGCTGCAGCACCACCTGAGGCATTGCCCGCAGCAGGCTTGCTGAGGTCGTCAAACAGCTGCCGGATGCTCTCATCGGCGGACTGGAACAAGCGTTGGCTCTCATGCTGCCAGGATACCTGCGGCGGTGCTGCCGGGGGGGCTGCTGTACTACTGCCAGCCTGCTGCGTGGGGGCGGAAGTGTCAGCGGCAGCAGCAGGGTGCTGCTGTGCTGCCTGCTGCTGCCACTGGCTGACCAGGTCAACCTCCGCATGGCGCGCGGCATCTGCTACGGCCCGAACACGACGCCTGGCAGCATCCGCCACCTCCATGCACACCGTGCGCGCCGCATGCGTGGCAGCATTCGCCAGGCATGCAGCTTGCTCGGCCGCCACGTGAGCCATGTCTGCCGTGGCGGCCGTGGCAGAGGCAACGGTGTGGCCAATCTCCTGTGCAACTGTTGACATGGCGCCCACGGCGCTGTGCATGCTGTGCTGAAATTTGTCCCCTGCGGCGGCAGCCGTGTGATGCACCAAGTCACCCAGTTGATGAGTAGCTTCTGCCATGTGCTGAGGAATGGCTGAGCCCACCGCAGCAGCGTCGTGCGCCAAATGGCTGGCACGATCGCCGAATTCTCCCGCAGCAGACGCGGCACGCCGCGCCATGGAGGCGGCGGCGTGCGCCGCGGTTGCAGCAGATGCCTCCAACACATCTGACGCACTGCATGCTGCGCCGCGACACGCCTGCGCGACACCCTGGGCCGCCGCATGCGCCGCATGGGCTGCGGTGCCTGCTGCATGCGAAACAGCATCCTGCGCCGCATGCAGCATCCACTCGACGGTGCCCGCTGCATGGCAGGCGGCATCCTTGCATGCATGGCCCACTGCCATGGATGCCTGACGGGCATGCTGAGCGGTGGTCCTCACCAGATGCTCTGCCTTGGCTTCCACATCATGCAGCTTCTCTGTCAGGTGGCGCTGCGTTTCCGCCTCCACCTCCCTCACATGGTCCACCCGGGTCTTGATCCTCTCCACTGTACTGTGTACTGCATGCTCTGCAACATCCTGTACTGCATGTCCTGCATGGGCCGCTGCGTCCCGCATTGCGCCACCCGCCTGCTCGGCACGATGCACTGCAGACCTGGCAGCGCCCTGTGCAGCACCGGTGCCCTCGTGAATGCACTCGCCAGCCTCGTGCAGCGCGGCATGGCAGTGCCCGCCCGTACCGCCATGTACTGCATTCCGTACTGCATCCTTGGCACCTGAACCCGGGTCATCGCAGAGCTTCTCGCATGCTGCATGCCGGACCTTGTCGACCATCCCAGTGACGCTACCACGTGCAGATTCAGCCGCATGCCCAACAGCACCCCGCATGGCTGCAGCAGTCTCAGCTGCCTTGTGCTCTGCCATGGAGATACCGGCAGCGGTAGCGGAACGTGCCGCGGCGGCGGCATCCTGGCCGCGGTGGGCAAGGTCCGATGCTTGGTGCGACACCTTGCCTGCTCCCCGTCGCATGGCACGGCCGGATGCATGCATTGCGCGCTGCGCCATGTGCACGGTGGCACCGGCGGGGATAGTGGGCGGCGGCATGGTGTAGCGGCCGCGACCTGCTGGTCCAGATGTGATTATGCGCTGGAGTAAAGCGTACTCCGACTTGCGTGCTGCGGAGTTGAGCGCCAGCAGCACCCGGCGCACGGATGCATTCCAAGCCCATTTCAAGATCCTCACCTGCCATCTCCACGGCAAAGACAGGTAAAATCTAACCACACGCAATGCTGCAGCCGTGGAGGCGTACGTGCGTTTGATAAAGGACGCAGGCTGTGCGACTGCGGTGGAGACGGCGTGCTCGGCAGCATGCTTGACGGCGCTGGCAGCGTGCGGGATGCGGTCAGCGGCTGCGGCGGCTGCAACGGCGGTGCGATTGGCGGCTCCTGACACGGATTCCTTTAGCATGTCTGTGGCACCCACAGCTGAGCTTCCGAGGTCGCTCGCTGCATTGCATGCGGCCGTCATTACGGCCTCAGCCCCCGCCTGGAGTGTTTCTGCCGCATGATGCACTGCATCTCCGGTTGCATGTGCCGCGTCCTTGACCTTGTCTGCAGCTGCGGCTGCTGCATCGTGGGCAGCTGAGCTCGCTGCGTGTGCAGCGTTACCGACCCTGTATGCAGTGGCGGCGGCTGTGTTGTGCACGGCAGTGCCTGCCGCAAGCGCAGTGCTGCCTGCAGCATCAGCAGCAGCGGCGGCCGCATGCCGGGCGGATACCGAAGCATCATGGGTCGCTTCGCCTGTTGCTTTCGCAGCAGATGCCGCAGCATGCGCGGCAGATGCAGCAGCATTCTGCACCGTCATGCCTGCGGTGTGAGCCGCGCCTGTAGCTGCCTCCGCAGTCCTCGCTGCGGCATGCCGCATCATGCATGCCGCGTAATGTGCGGCATCGCCCGCCATGCAGGCTGCATGCGCAGCTGCGGACCCGGCAGCATGCATTGAGGAGGTCACGCCTTGTACCACATCCTTCGTAGTGTCCAATACTGCCCGCTGGGCATCGCCCGCGGCCCGTGCTGCCTGACCGGCAGCATGCCGCATCATGCAAGCCGCGTATTGTGCGGCGTCACCTGCCATGCAGGCCGCATGCGCAGCTGCGGACCCAGCCGCCTGTACCGCAGCGCAAGCACCGTGTACTGCATCACCTGCAAGGTCCCTGACCCCAGTTGCAACATGTATAGTGCCGTGTGCGGCTGAGGCAACGCCGTCACGCACCGCAGGTGTCGCGCCGGTAAGAGTGCCTTTCATGCTCTGCTGCATGCCTTGGACAAACTGGCCGGTTCCATACAGCATGCCCAGGCCAAAGCCATACGGGCTGTGTGATGAGGTGGTGTTGGTGGCGGTGGAGTTGGCGTGGGCGGTACGCATTGCATCTTGGCGGTACGAAGCCAGACGCAGTACGTATTCGGCCGCATCGTAGCTGCACATCGTGCAAACAAGGCATGATGCAGGTTAATGCATGCCAGCATTGCACACACCACCTCCAGGGATTTGTATGGGAGGGACACTGAAGCAGGCTTCATGCTGCATGATGCAAAGCAACACGTGAGCCGGAAGGCTGCACAGCCTGGGTGAAATGGTTCATGGACCATTAGCTGGTCTGACTCTGCTGTTAGTGGGACAGCACGTAATGGCTCGTTCATACAAAGTTATGGCTGCTGCAAGTGAATACTGGTATCATCAGCCATTCATTCAAAAGACCCTGTCCAATTGTTTACTCACGCCCGTTGGGCAAGCTGGCTGAACAGTGGCAGAGACGCATTTGCATCAACTGATCAATCCAAACAAAGCTCTACACCCACACACAGTACGGCAAATTCTCGGCTCATACCTGGCCACTGCTTGCTCCCAAGACGCCATCGCCGCCTGCCTCAGCTGCGCGCTTTCCATTGCCAACCGCTCCAGTTGACTGGCACGCTCGCCACCAGCCTCCCATGCCATTGCTGCTGCTGGGCCTGCCTGCCGGCCCTCATCACCCACACCAGCCTCCGTCACCACGCGCACATGTCCGCGGGGCTGGATGTGCATGCGATCATGCGTCAGGATGCCATCAGCATCCTCAGGCATGGACAGGTCTGCTCCAGGGCAGCTTCTCCAGCCAGCTGATGGAGGTGCGTGGAGGTGGCCATGAGGGGCGGACCCCGACAGGGGTCTGGAGTCTGGGGGATGCACCCACAGGGGTGGTACGGACGGGCAGTCCGCGTACATGTACTGCGACTGCGGCAGTACCGGCGCACGCGGCGTGGCCGTCCTGCGGACGTCCCGCGGCTGCGGCACGGCCGCGCCAGCAGCACCTGCCGCTGCACCGAGCTGGGCGTGGGCGCCACCGCCCGCATCTGTGTCAGTGCTGCCGATGCTGGCATCGCGGGCGAAACGTGAGGCGGGCGAGCCTACGGAGAGCGCTTGCTGCAGCACGTTGAGGAAGGAGAAGCGACCATGCTGGGGGAGGTGATGGTCGTCTGTGCGGTGGATGGGATTGGCGCCATGATGCTGCTGCGGCTGTTGAGGGAGGTGGTGGTGGTGGTGGTGGTGGTGGGATGAGGACAGCAGCTGCGCCAGGATGCCGACAGGCGCCGCAGCTGCTGCAAAGCCCTTGACCGTTGGCTGGAAGCCAACACTGCCACCGTCGTCACTGCCGCTGCTGGCGTGTTGCCTTTGGTCCTGCTTCCCGGCTGGGTCCTGCGGGTTGCCGGCTTGCTTCTCGTGAGCGTGATGTGCGGGGTGCACAGCGCCCCAACGCCCACTGGCGGCCCGCTGCAGCGGCTGCAGCAGTGACATGCCTGGCAGCCAGCCGCCGCCAGCAGCCTCGGTACCACCCGGCGGCGTCACCTGGCCACCCGTGTCTGTAGTCACAGCGCCCTCCGATGCATGGTGCCCAAGGTCCTGCTGGAGCGCAGGCTGCTGTTCGGTGGCGCTGCTGACAGCATCCGGCTGTTTAGGCGGCAGGCCAGGCAGGCCGCAACCCGCAAGCGCCTCCCGGGCCTCCAGAAACAGATCCACTGCACGTTCAACCTCCCGCTGAACCGCCTCCCCATGCGCAGTACCCGTAACGTCCGGCCCTGCTGCAGTACCCGCTGCGGTACCAGCGGTGCGATCGATCGCCAGCTCAGCGCTCCACAGGGCCCTGCGAGCATCTGAGATGAGGGAGGTCGCGCCCGTTAGATCCTTGCTGCTGCAAGATCCTGAGGACGTCAGGACGGTAGGGGTTGACACCGGAGCCTGCTGCTGTTGCTGGGCTGCACCGGGTTTGTCATCGGGACTGCCGGCAGGCGCGTCTGGTGAGAAGGTACGCGCGTTGGTGACCCGCGACACTCCGCTCTCCAGCCAGGCCAGGCCTTCATGCAGGAATGCGACCTGGAGGTCCAGGGGCAGGGCCAGCAGCAGCCGGCGGGCCTGCGGTACAGATCTCGGCAGATCTGCCGGTGAGTCATGCAGGCCCGCAGCAGCGGCAGCGCCCGCAGCTTCCGGCCCCTTCAGCACCTCCATCACAGCGGCCAGCACCAACACCGCATCTGCATCCTCATCCGATTCGTCCGTTGCCGTAGTCGCACCAGCGGAAGCATCCCCAGGAGCAGCGGCGGCGCTGCGATTCCGCTCGTGCTCCCTGTTCAGGAGCTGAAAGGTAGCTAGCTTGGCACTGGCACGGAACGGGTTTCGGAGCGCGGCTGTGGCGAGCGCCGCCCCGCGCATGTACGCGTGCGAGTCTGTGATGCGTTGCGCTGCGGTGATCACAAGGTCATGCGCTGCGTTGTCGGCACCGTGCGATTCGTAGCCCGCTGCCTCGATGACGATCTCCTGGGCATCTGAGATTAGGCCTGAGGCGTGGCGGATCAGGTTTTGGATGCTGCCGTACAGCGTAGCGAGCGCTTTTGGATCTGGCGCACATGGCGGGTGCTGCACCTGTGCGGTGGGCGCCTGTTGCAGGGAGCACAACCATCCCTGCAGGCACATATATGTGTGAAGTGTGAACACATCAGCCACTGTCAGATCCAAGAAAAACCTTAGCATGCCTGATTGATCGACTCAAACAGGACCACTGCTGGAGTCCAAGGCCTCCTTCACGACAGGCGCGCCGGCCCATGCAGCGCATGAATGCGACGCATTGCTGGCCGCATGGAACATCGCACAGAGAGGTCCTCGTCACACCACGGTGGCTGCGCTGCCGTGTTCGCACCCGTGCAAGCACGAAGTACTGTATGCCAGCCCTCACCTGCCACAGGCGCAACGAGGTCACGGCGCGCGTGAGGGCCTCCACAGCGGGAGTAAGCGACTCAGGTGTGATGAGCCCCGCCGCTGCTGGCGATGGCGCGGTGGGCGATGCAACCGGTGAGGCGGGATGCGGCGACAGCCTCGACACCGCCCGCAGCATGCTGCACGCACATTTGCAAAGGGCGTACTTCAGTAGTCCACGTTGTGTACAGAATATACCACACCCCGATTCCACCGAGCGGCTGGTCTGTCCGCTCCTCCCTTGTTATTGCACCAACAGGGCGCACGCGCGACACCATGCATGTTTAGTGTTGAAAACAAAACGCAGGGGGGTGCTTGTGATGAAATAAGCAATAATGAAATAACCAATCAGTTTCTTCATGATCGATCAGCGTGTCACTGTCAGTAGAACAAGCTTGCTGCCAGGTCTACTGGGCATGGCAGCACCTCACCTCAGTGCCTGCCTGACGCTGTCAGCCGCCCGGCCAAACGCGGCCATAGGGAAAGACGTGTTGGTTGCGGCCACGCCTGCGGCTCCACTCTCGCACCGTGCTGGCGGGTCACTGCCAGCGCAGGTCTCATGCAAGGCAGGGGAGCCCTGGCCGTTCCCTAACGTGCACGCGCCTGGGCAATCGCTGCTGCTGCCAGAGCATTCACCGGACGGCGACCACTCCTGCAACCCAATCATGCACAGCGACACCGCACTCATGGCGCACTCAGGTAGAACAGCAGCGTGTGCAGTTGCATGCATCACATTACTCACAAGCACGCCTTGCTGCTACTATGCCTGCTGGGCGCAACACCGCCACTATGGGCTGACTGACCCCATCCCAGCGATATGGCAGAAACAATCAGCGTACACATACGGCGAATGTGCATTGGCACTAGGTAAATGTGCGGGGACGCCGCAGGCCCCCCTTAGCCTCCCCCCACGCCCACCCAACCCCCGCACCCCCCTAACACACACATCTGCCTACCGCTTGTCTGTGCAGTGTGCACCCAGTGCATCCCCTTGCACTAGCCTGAGCCCCTCTGCGCTGGCTTGCTTGATTAGCAGGCAGGGTATTCTGGGGGCGGGGCTCTCTTGTGCCAATTCACCGGCCATTCGCTCGCAAGCGATTGCGGGGCTTGACAATTTATTGGATGTCCCATGCGGCAGATGCATGCATGCAAGATCAATGGGTCATTACTGATCGTGTCATCATCATTACCTGCAGCCCCAGGCGCTCAAACAGCTCAGGATCCATCTCCTTCCAGTTGGCCGGGCATGACATGTCCTGACAAGCAAATAGGGAGACACAACACTTAACATGAATGGCCTGATTGGCCAACTGATGTAAAGTCAACCACAACACACAACATGCATCAGAAGCATCAGTAGTACAGGGTGACAGCACACATCACGCCTAGGCCAAATCAGTAAATCACTGCACGGCACCACGCAAACCCCTGTTGGACACTGCTGCTGCTGCTGCTGCTGCTGCTGTTGAACCGCTGCACGCATGCCACACCAACCTAGGATCACGGATCAACGAATGAACTGCTTGAAAATCCCACATTCAGTCAGTGACATATGGGCTGTGAGACTTGCCTGTTTGAAGGTCGTAAATTCGGCCGCAAGCTTGTGCGCGGCATTGGACACCACTTTGCCCACACCAGACACCCCGCCGGCGAGCGCGCCCGCCGCATGGTGCACAGCGGCACCCAGTGCCTCAGCGGCCCTGCCGGTTGGGCCATGGCTGGCACCGTGGCTGGCAGTGGTGGCGGCGGGTTCTCCTTCCCTGGCGTCCTTAGCGTCCTCTCTGTGTGGCTTGTGCTGGCTGCCGCCACCGTGATCTGGTAGCTCCACCTGAGGGGATATCATATCCCACGCGCTCGGGTCCAGTGGCGTGCCCTGCGGAGCACCACGCAGACATTATGCAGGCTATCCTTGACAAGCACGCTGCGGTGTGATCCGTGTGTTTGTGCGGCGCTGAAACACAACTAGTGCGCACACATAACGCATGCACGGCAACGAGGTGTTATGTGCCAAGTGCAGTCAAAGTTGTTGCGAAAAGGAAGGCATACAACGATGATGCGACCCAGTCAGCGCAGCAAACGACAAAGTTCGCTGCTTGGAGCCTTCTGAGCCTACGAACCTGCAGCCTTGATGCAATGCCTTGAGCCACCCTGGCAGCTGGGGAGCCATGCTGGCCACCAGCAGCAGCAGAAGCACCAGACGCAGCACCTGCGTTGCTGCCTGTGTCAACCCCTTTGCTTCCGCTGGTAGTGCTGATTGCCGCCACCAAGCAGAGCAGCAGGAGACACAGCAGCGCGGACGACAGAGTCCTGCTGGACGGCAGCATGGCCACTATAATGTGTCAGCCCTGGAGCTTGCAAGCCTAGCACTTTCTGCGCCAAGCAACGTCTTGATCGCTCTTGCTTTGGGTGTTGCGTGTAACCGAGAGTGATGACGAGGTTAGGCTGACACTGTGTTGATTGCAGGTGCACGCGAATGGAAGTGTGCGTAGCAGTATCCTTGTTTGCGTGCTTCAGAAACGGCAATCTGGTTGTAAACAATGCTTTGAAGTTTTGCTTGTATGTTTGTGCATGCGGGTCTGGCTGCATTGTCCCACGGGCCTAACAGGACCGAAAAGAAGAGGTTGTTGAGAGTCAGCTAGAGCTGAACGGACACGTGTATGTAGACAAATTGCCTTGACTGATGCACTGCCGGGCGTTCCGCATGCTAGCTGGCTAGCTCGCCCAGCTAGTCCCAGATTTCTCTCGCTCGGCAGTGTCTGATGAATGCGAAGCTGCCTGCCGGTCAGCGCCAGGACAACCGTACCGCCCTGCAGGCACCAGGAATCAGCAATGCTACTACGACCTGAGCAATGCACAGTGCACCCTCTTCACTACGCCACTAACTTGCAAGCACACTTCATAATTCAAGCACACAAGCCTGCTGCAAAGGTTGACGTTCTCTCCGAAGGTGCTTGTCCTAGTGGCAGCGTTGCTTGTGGGTCGTGGGGTCACCGCGGCGTCTGCTGCTGACTCCCAAGCAGCTAGCAGGCACTGCATTACTTACATCTCACGCCAGGCTTTCACAGATAACTCGCATCTATAACATGTGAGTGGAGTTGGATGCGTGTGATATGGTGCTGACTGAGTGGCTAGCGTGTCGTCGGCAGTTGCTGACCCAGTCGCCGCCCCGAGCAACCCAGCGTGCAACACACATACCAGGCTGCTGAAACCATGACGAGCTGTTCTCATGCTCATCTTCCACCTGGTGATGACACAGAATCGTGCTCTTCGGCTTCCCGCCAGGAGCATTGGTGTTGGGCGGGTGGCACGGCCGCCGCTCGCCTCGATTACGCGGGGTTGTGACCTCGGCCCCAGATGTCGTGGTCGCTGCTGCTGGTGATCAGGTGAGCGTTTTGCCTGCAGTGCACCTGTCTGCTTAGTCTGCTAGGCCCATACAGATACTAGCTAGGGCTGCTTGGTTGTGAATTGCGCTGGTGGCTAGGTGCTGGACACAGGTGAACTGGCTGTTGACATGTGCGTATTGACTCGGCTGCGTAGTCCCTCCGCGCGGTACCTTTCCTGGCTGGCGGTACCTTTCATCCTATTGACGTTTCGGTGGTCAAGTCCGCTTTTGCTACTGCGCACTTTCAGTCTTGGTTGCGATTGGTCTCCGATCCATCGTCTCCTGACTGCCCCCATCGTCGCATGGCCTCCTATGCATGGTTTTGTAACGTCACAACCGACAAGCCG
>BDDA01000001.1:439408-483006 GCA_001662385.1 Chlamydomonas asymmetrica | reverse complement strand
CGCTCCTCCCTGTTGACACCGGCAGGATTGCCCATCGCCCATTTCATGACCGTGTTTGCCCTGTTTGTCACGCCGCGGCATGCGACTTGCAGCACGTTCTCTTCACTTGCCCTCACCCCACCCTGCAAGCGCTGCGCTCGCGGTACCGCCCCCTCCCCGGTTCCTTACGCGCTCTGAACGCCCCGACCTCCCCCCCTGACGTTGCAGCACATTTCATCATTGCATGTATGTATGCCTGGGCTCAAATCACGTACACGCCCGCTCACACACGCACCACCACACACCCCACACAACTTCATATGCACTGATGCAATCCATGAATGGCCAGATAGGCCAAGTGATGTAAGTCAACCAACCTTTCCTGGCTGCGAGGCGACCTCACGCACAGCCCGGCCAGCAGCAGCACCGCCACCATTAAGTGACCAGCAGCAACAAAACGCCCCTGCTGCTGCGAGTGGTGACGTTGCTAGACAATTCGCTGCAGCCCTCTGACCCATCACCTACCATAGTCACCGTCAGGCTGGCCTGGACAGAACCGTTGCACGTAGGAGCACGTGTACGGCGTGTGCTGTGCGGTGTCTTACAACCGGCTGAGAGCTTCCACTGGAACCGTCCGTAACGCGCGCTGCCGTGCTCCCCTGTGTCCCTGCCTCATACTGCACGCATGCATGTAATGCATGCAGCTACGGCATCGGGGTCGCATGCCCATGGCAGCACCCCTCGCTGGACCTTTGGCGTCATGGCGACCAACCCTTCCAGCGCCAAGGCATCCCACCAGGAGACTTTCGCCATGCAACATCCTCCGTCCCATCGACGGCGGCGGCGGCAGCAACGGCAGCAACGACGTTTGGCACCCGTGCGTGCATGTGCTCGTGCTGTAGCCCTGCCACCCTCCTGTGGTATGCGGCCTGGCCAGCCGTCCTGCTGTGCATCGCTACGGCACACATCAGCTGCCGCCGCCGCTACCGCCACCGCCGTGGTGATGACAGCCGTGAGAGCAGCAGCAGGCTCAAGCAGACGCTGCCGGGGCTGCCAGCGCGCCTGCTGCCGCCCCTGACATGCGCCATTTGCGCCAATGCAGCTGCGGGGATGTGCCTGCTGCTGGCCAGCAGCGGCTACCAACACCATCTTGCCAACCGCTACCCGCAGACACTCCCTAGTTATGAAGGGTCTGCCGTTAAGGGTGTGTCAAGGCTGTGGTTGCTGCTGTTTGGCCCACCTCCACGGCAGGTTTGCCCATCGCAGGCTGCACCGGCACTGGAGCGTGCTCTGTGCGCCGGCATGGTGTGGTGGCAGGCAGGTGCCATGCTGCTGCAGCTGCTGCTACTGGCGTCAGGTGGTGTGGCGCGCCTGGCAGCTGCTGCTCAGGCCACATGCTCAGAGTCAGAGCGCACCAGCCAAGCTGCTGGCACGCCGGACGCGCGCCCAGCAGCAGCGTGTCATCCTGGCCCTGCAGCGGTATCAGCGGCAGCGGCGGCGGCAGGGAGCAGGGTTGCTGATGAGGGGGATGAAGCAGGTGTTGCAGCTGCTGCTCATGCCACCAAGCTCCGCCGGCCTTTGGCTGCAGCTCTGGTGGCAAGTGAAGCAGTCACGGCAGCAGTGCCAGGCGTGCCTGCAACGTCTTGGCGTGTGTGGTGGCTGACGCTGCTGCTCGAGGTGATTTGCATTGCAGCGACCTGGCTAGGTATGCTGGGCCTGGTGCAGCTGCTGGGACGATATGGACCTGCCTGGCAGGCCGGAAAGGTAATGGCAGCTGATGCCGATGCTGCCGCCTCAACGGTCCTGCTGGCAGGAGGCACTGTGGCCAAAGCCTGGCTGCTGTGGAGGCGCCTGCTGCCGATCGGGTGGATGCTGGTTGGGATTCTTCGTGCGCCGCTGTGCTTAGGCACTCTGGCCCTGGGCATGCAGCGAGGGCTGGAGCGCCTGGTTGTGCCAGTGGCAATGACGCTGCTGGTTGCACCGGCCGCTGGTACAGCTGTAGCTGCAGCGATGGACCCACCGATCGCTGAGGCTGCAATGCAGCCGGAAGCGGGCCCGTCAGCTGCTGCTGACGCAGCCAGAGCTGCTGCAGGACCGCCTGCTGTCAGGACCTCAGCTGCTTGTGCTGGCGCTGACGAGGGTGCTGACGGAGGTGACGGCGGCGGCGGTGGCGGTGGTGGTGCTGCTGCTGTGGTCCTGAGTGAATCTGACAGAGCCACGGTTGCTGCTGGCGCCAGTCATGCAGGCGCGACCTCGGAGATGCTTGGCAGCCAGTCTCCGATGAAAATCAAGCTGGAGATGCCTGACTCAGGCAGCGGCAACGAGGCCAGCAGCAGCTCCTGCACGTCTGCAGCAGTGTCGGCCAGCGTGGGTGGAGGCAGCCAGCACCCAGCAGCGGAGGCCCTGGGCGACGCCGGAGGCGGCAGCAGCGGCAGCGGCGTTGCTGGCGGGCGCGGCAGCGGTATGCCGGAAGGACCCTTGCTGGTTGTCCTGCCTGCCTGCACCCTCGCCCAGCAGCCCCTGGCCAGCAGCGCCACGCCATACAGGGCAGTCCGCCAGCAGCGCGCTGCTGCTGCTGCTGCTGCTGCCGGATCACGTCTGGCCTCCACAAGGGTCGCTGGCAGCACAGCTGCTGCTGCTGCTGCTGCTGCTGCTGCAGTGCATCAGGCAGACCAACGCGGCGTGCTGCGTGTTCGGATACCAGAGGTGGCGGAGCTGTCAAGCCTTGCTGCAGGTTCCCACGAGCCATCTCCAGGCGGCGCACAGTCACCCGCTACACCTGCCAGCACGCTGTACCGCTCCCCTTGCACGTATTCGTCTCTTTCGTTCAAGGTATGTGGCAGCTCTGCTGTTACCTGGACACAGCCTCCACTGACAGGTAACACGCATCATTGTGGTTAGACTGATTACTGTCGATCGAGTAGGCCAACCACTGGGGCTGCACACACCAGCTCAAGCAGTGACGGCGGCATGGCCAGCACGGACAGTTGCTGTGCTGAGCGCACGCGCAAAACCCAAGCCCAGGGTGGCTTAGCAGGTCCTGCAGTGGTTGATCCCGGATCATTGATACAAATTCCACCCTTTCTTCTGAAACCGTACAGCCTAGTCAGCCTCAGCCGCTTGCCTGCCCCTAGCTATCACCCCACTGGCCTCCGAACCTCATCTAGAAGGCTGAAGCTGGCCATTCGTACGACGCCGCACACCAGCACGTATAAGGCGGTTCCGGCACGTGCTCATTAGTCATCATGCATTAGTCATCAGTCCATCGCGCATCTCATCCAATCGCAGGTGCATGAGGGTGAGGGCCTGCAGTACGAGCAGGCAGCGCCGATCGTCCACGCTTCTGCGCGCCAGGCGCTTGCCGCAGCCACCATGCCTAGCAGCGTCAGCGTCCGTCCTGATCCCCCAGCAGCCGAACAGCCTGGTGAGCCAATTTTCTCAGCCCTGTCTGCCCCAACCGCAACAGAGGCGACAGGTGCGGCGGGTCATGGCAGCGAGGAGGGGCGTGGCGGCTCGCACCTGCGCCACCCACGCAACAGGCGCAGCGCCATGGTGCGGGATCTGTCATCCGAGCTACCAGACACGCTTATGCCAGGTCAGGGCGACAGGGGCGCGTCACCACCCACTGCCGCTCCCGGCGTGGTAGTGGCAGCTCCCTTGGCGGCAGCGACGGCGGCACCAGCCCTGATGCGTCCGTTCCTAATGTCATCTGCATCGTCTTTCCAGCATGCCGGCATGGCTGCTGGGTCCAGGGCCGCGACTCCAGCGCTGTCTGCACTGGCAGAGCATGAGAGCGCCACCTCGTGCTCGGCAAGCGCAAACAGCGCCACCAGGACCGCGTCTGGCACGTCACCAGCGGTGCCCTATTCCGCCCCGCATGCGCAGAGTGTGCAGCCCCCGTTGTCCCTGGGCGCATCCCTCAGCTGCCCCCCTGAGTCGCTGCTAACCACTCCACCAGCAAGCCCTGCAGGCTCGCAATTCGGTGTGAGCGCTGCACCGTCGTTGCCGCGCGTGCGCCCAAGCAGTGGTGCTGATGGTAGAGGCGCTGCCGCTGAGGCACATCAGCTTCCCCCAGGAAGACCGGCACAGCAGCAGCAGCAGCAGCAGCAGGGCAGTGACCTGCCAGGGATGGCACCTCAGGCTGCCGAGACACCGGCAGCCATGGAGCTGGCGCCTCTGCATGCCCCAACTGCGCCAGTTGCGCCAGCGTCACTGGCACATCACGCACATCACACGCTCAATCGCAACGACTCGGCTGCGGTCATTCACGCGGCTGTTACCGCGCAAGACAGCGGTAGAGTCTCGCTTGATCTCTCAGTCACCCACGAGCAGCCCGCAGGTGAGGCTGCCGCTGCTCAACCTACTGCAGCCCGCAGGTCTAACGAGTCATCACCGGATGGCTTGTCTGACCGCGCCGAGCATGGTTCCGGAGCTGGTACGCGTGCAGGTGGAGGCGTGCTTAGGGTGGCTGGTGGCAGCGGCGCTGGTGATGTGTGGACAGCACGAGATGCAGGTGCATGGGAGCTGTCACCCGCTGGTCCTGGAGCATCCTCACCCTCAGTGTACTGCGTTCAGATGTTCAGTACGCCCGGTTGCGTACAGCTCATCATCCAACTGCAGGTATGCATTTGCTTACCAAGGCATGCCTTGAGCACTAATGCACGCAATGCATTTATGCATTGTGTGACCGAATACGGTGAGCAAGGATGCGTTGTGTAACAGGTGCCGGCAAGCATGGCGCCAAGTCATGAAGTTTAGACATGGCACAGCTGACAGCTCTTCACGAGTGTGCTCAACTCAATTCACACATAGTGTGATTGGCACGCGTGCGATGGCACGTTGTGCGCATGACATGTGTGCGATGGTGCAGGTGCACGGCGCTGTGACGGACGAGCAGATGGACGCGGTGCTAGAAGAGTTCCGCCGCAACATGCTGCACGCCCTGGAGGGCCCCGCCACGTCCCGTGTGCCCAGCAACGAGTATGCGTCCGGTGCGGGCAGCAGCAGCAGCGGCGGGGGCAGCCGGATGATGCAGGCACTGGCGAGCGGCTCGGGAGGCTCTGGCACGTCGTCTCAGCCGCCCACCGCACCGGCCTCCCCGCTACCTGCAACCATCCTGCCGCTGCTGATGCTGCAGCCGCTGCAGCCGCTGCTACCTATCACACCACCCTTGGGGCACAGAGATCAACACGCTGAGGACGACAACGAGGGTGGTAAGCGAAAACGGGGGGGGGAGGGGGAGACAGCGCACACATGTTCTGCTGATGCTGCTGCTGTCAGTCTTGATGCTTACGAATTGAATGATAATGGCTTCGATGCTTGTGCTCGTACACTGGTGTCTCTTGCAGAATCTGTGTGTGCTGTCAGCAACATCACCTCCGAGATGCCAGAGTCATTGTCTGTCCTGGCCCCCAGCGCCGCCACTGGCCCCGCCACCACAGCCAACCCTGCAGGGCCCACGGAGCAGCTGGAGGGGCTGCCAGAGGACGTACCCTACCTCGCAGACTGCCCTACGTTTCTACCAATGGGCACTTGGAGCGTGACTGCCGCACCCAGCCTGCCACCACCAGCGCCACCCCGGCTTACCAGCGCGATTGCGGCACCGACGCCGGCACCTGCTGGCCCATCCTCCTCTGTCGCCTCGTCTCATATCGTGGCGGAGCCGGCAGGTCCTGTATCACCCTTTGCGGCGGCGTCGACAGCAGCAGCAGCAGCAACGCCAAGCTCGGTGGCGGTGGCGACGCAAGGGGTCCGGCGTCGCGCCTCCCATCAGCAGCGTGTCCACGATTCGGCAACCAGCAACGCACCTCCCTCTTCCTCCAGTTGCTATGGCGGTAACAACAGCGGCATGGCGTTATGGAATGTGTTTGGGCGAACCTCAGCGGGCGTGTCTTGCTTGGTTGGGGGTGGGCCATCGGCCGCTGCGGCCGAGGCACCGGGTGCACACTGCGCACACAACCCTGCCGCTGCTCCTGTGCTGCCAGCGGCACGGGCCTGCCAGTTCGACTCCGTACTGCTGCTGGTGGACCCTCCTGTGCTGCCCGCAGTAGCAGCCAGCGCTATACCTGTTGAGGCAGCCAGCCACCATGCAGCCGGTGCAACCGTGGAAATCACCGTCCATATCTTCCCCTCCTTTATTCGCCCTGCCGGCAACGTGCAGCCGCGCCAGCAGCTGCAGCGCCTGACACAGCAGCAGCAGCAGCAGCAGCAGCAGCATGCCAACGGCGGCAGTCCTGCTGCCGCTGCTGGTGGACGCGGTGGGGTGTTCACCACGCCCCTGCTGGTCAGCGTGCTTCTGCAGCAGGGCGGCCGGGTGGTGGCGGAAGCGCAGGCGCTACTGCCCACGGACGATGGAGGCGACGCGGGCGCGACGGTCAAGTGAGTGACCGTGCGGGGCATTCCCCTCCCACAGCTCCTCATGGTGTCAGCAGCGTCAGTCAACCAGTTGCTGTAACCCGTGCATGACTGGTTTGAGCTCTTGTGTACAGTAAGCCCAGCCTAAGACACTTAGGCTCGGTCGTTTGAAAACCTTATTGCCTCAAGAACAGCTGATAACAGTAATACAGTACGGTACTGATAAAGCATCTTTGGCGATTGTTGCTTGAAGCTTGCATGTGGTGGCGATACGGTGCACGCAGGCTGCGTCTTCCACCAGAAGGGCTCCAGGAGGGACACGCAACGCTGGTGGTGCTGCCAGCTGGCGAGTACGAGCGGCAAAACCGTGAGCTGGCACGCAGCTTGGGCATTGTGGATACCGCGGTGCTGGCTGGCATCATCCTCCTAGCAGCCCGTCCGGAGCAGCAGACAGCGGTACCGCCAAATGCAGATCTGCCGGATCTGCCAGGCGAGATCTCTGCGCTACTGGATCGGATGGAGGAGGAGGTCAAAGAGAATGACCCAATGGATGGCATGCCTGCCGCTCCCAGCGCTCCTATTGACTCGGCGAACCCATCAGGCTCAGCGGCACAGCAGGCAGCAGGACCATCAACGGGCCTAGTGGTAGCGCCAGCCCCGCCGGCAGCTGCTGGATCAGGAGCAGGCAGGGCTCATGGCAGCCGCAGCGGTCGTCCTGTGCCGCAACACCTGATTCCGCCTTGGCTGAGGCAGCCGGCTGCTGCAGGGCAGTCTCCACCTCCGGCCGGGGCGGCAGCAGCGCCTGCACATCATGTGCCGGCAGCCCCGTCGGCACCTGGGCCTGCCCCTGGGCCAGCAGCTGTGGGGGAGCAGCAGCTGCAGCTGCAGCAGCAACAGCACCTGCACCAGCACCAGCAGGAGAAGCTACAGGAGCAGCAGCAGCAGCGGACTCTCCAGAGCCTGCGCCGCAGGGCCGTGGCATTCACGCGCCACCTTGCGCCATTCCCGGGGGACATGGCGGGTGTGATGGTGGCATGCGCCGAGCTCTCACGCTCCGACACACGCGCATCAGCAGAACCAGCAGCACCCACAGCAGCGGGTGACGCCGCGGCTAGGAGTGCATCAGCAGGCATGGAGGGAGCTAGATCCCCGTCGTTTGCTGGTCTGCAGGACACACGGCCACAGTCGGATCAGAGCATGGTCTCTGCATCTGCATCTGCGTTTGCTGTGTGGAGCCCTACCGCTCCCACAGAACAAGCGCAGGCTGCAGGCAGTGGCTTGCCAGGACAGCAGCAGCAGCAGCAGCAGCAGCAGCGATCCCAGGCAGGTGCCGTGCAGGACCCGGCATGGACGGCGCTGCAGCAGCTCGTGCTGGGCCTGGCATCCTACATGGTGAGTTGCGGCTTACCTGCAAGCATGAAGAGCATGCTGTCCCACATACAAGCTGCAGGCATTGAGCTGTCTGTAGATTCACCACAGCAGCAGCAGCAGCAGCAGCAGGGGCAGCAGGGAGGTACACAGCAGGCTGTGGGTGCTGGCAGCGCCGGCGGGCGGGGCGGAGGTTCTACGGAGGCTGCGGCACGGCGCCTGACTGAGGCGGCCGCACACACAGCGCAGATGCAGGCTGCAGCACGATGGCTGGCGAAGCTGCGCAGCCCCCTGTCAGATCCACCACCGTCATCAGCGCAGTCAATTGTGCCATCATCATCGTCATCGGCAGTGCAGCCGTCAGATGTGTTTCCGGCAATTTTCACCCGGTTGGGGCGGCTGGTGCGGCTACACGATCGTGTCCTGCACTTGGTAGCGGCCGTGCCTGGGGTGCTCTCCACCGCCGGCCGCTTGCTCAAGAGTCCCGCAACAAGGGCAGCGGTGCTGGGTGCGGTACTGCACTTCCCGTACCAGTACGTGGAGCTGCAGTACATGCGGTACAAGTCGCTGTGGAGTACGCGCTGGGCGCACTACCTGCTGGCGGTGCAGATTGCTGTACTGACGCCGCTCGTCATGCAGCTGCTCGCCATAGCCGCGGCAGCAGGCCGTAGCAGCCTGCTGGCGGCTGGCTGGCCGCTACTGCCGCTGCTCAGCCGGAGCACGGCTGTGCTGCTGGCGCTTGGCGTTGTGCTGCAGACTGTCCTGCCGGCCTGCCGCTGCTTGATGCAGCTTCGACAGCGAGCAGCAGGCACCGCACCGGCGGGCGGTGCTGCTAGTGCCGCCACCAACCTTGCTGCTGCTGCCGTGGACGCGGACGGTGCTGTTCGATTGGATACACTCAACCGGCACGCACGCCGCTGCATGCTGCTGGGCATGGCAGCGGCTTGTGTAGTTCAGGGAGGGCTGCATCACGTACTGCTGGCTGCCAGCGGGGGGGGGCAGGTCGACACGGCAGCAGCACCAGGCAGCAGCCTAGGCAGCCACAGCTGCTGCCCAGATAACAGTGCGTGTGATGACTCCGCATGGTGCGAGGCTGCATCGTCAAGCGGCCCAGGCGCAGCGTCCGAACATGCACATGCTACTGGCAGCAGCTGTGCGGCAGCCATGTCGGCGGACGTGTGGAGGGCAATCATCCTGCTGGCGGCAACGGTTGTACTACAGCCTTTGCTGATGCAGCACCGTTACGTGGGCGGTACCACCACACCTGCCGTGTGGCGGGACGTGGCGTGGAGCTGGATCATTCACACCATCCTCACAGCTGCAACCCTTCTGGCCACGTGCGTGGACATCTGGCACGTCTGGCCCCTGCGGTTCGGCTCCGGAACCATGCTGACAGTGCACCTTCAGGGCAGCGATGATGCTTCTGCTTCCTTTGCGCAGCTGCAGCAGTTTTGCAGGCAGCAGCCCGCAGGCATGGTCCAGGCTGTCAGCCTGGCTGCACCCGCGGTGGCAGTGGCACTGATGGCGGTGCAGGCGTGTGCGCTGATGGCCAGCGTGCTCTGCGACGCATGGGCGCGTTGGCGGTGGCTGGCCCTGCATGCCGCTCATGCTGCGTCTGTGCAAGGATGAGGCGGAGCAACCCCTTGCATGCGTCAGCGATGCACCCGGCTTTGGCCAGACCCTTTGGACAGGATGGTCGTCTTCTGTCTCGCTGAAATTTGATTGGCCAACGCGGAACAGGACGCAAGACTGAATGATAAGACAAAAATATGTTGTCAAGCTCGAGCAACCCAATAATTCACCGACTGCCCACTGGCATTTGCTGCAAGATGGACGGGATGCTGCTGCTTTGAAACGAAATGGTTGCAAGACGGTGCAGCAGAGCCAGCATGCAACTGTCCCGCGAGCAGCAAGCGTACGCTACACCTGAATAGCCTGACCACCTGCATTTCACAAGAGAGATGATTTCCACCCTCGGTGTGCAGTGGTGTGCTCCTGTATGGGACATGTCGTTGCTGGCACCTGCACTGGTTACGTAGGACCTGCCGCGGAGGGAGTGTAGGTGTAGTGCTTTGTTTACCACACACATCGCCACGCAATCAAAGGATGGCCAGTTGGTACCGCATATTGGTGTTTTTTTGGACAGGAAAACCAATATCAGTTTCAGCACAGGCCAAGTGCTGGTTGAATGTGCGAATGGCTTATGCATGCAGGCTTTGCACAGGACCGCACCATGTGTACAATATGCCTGTTACTGCTGGGCAGGTTAATAACGAGGGTAGCGCACCGAGTAGATTGGACGGTAGCTCTGAGCTTGTACCCGGCTGCGGTGTTCGGGGATTTTCGGTTGACTGCGTTGGTACATGCCCCCGTTACCACCTCGTTTCTGGATTGTTGCCAAAGCAAGGCTGCTGGGGGTGTGTGGCGATGTGGCATGTGTGCTGCAGGCGCCCAACGCATTTTCAAGCATGTTCACTGCTGAAAGTCGGCAGCCTGTTTGGCAGGCATTACGATTTTCTGCATTGGCGGTGGCGCTAGTGGCACACTACCTGGAGGGCACGGTTGGGGAATGTTGGCTGGTGCTATTCTCATGGCTGGCACCATAAGTTGCGGACAGTATTGCGGACAGTATGTTCCAGAGCATCGAGCTGTGGCTTGAAGTTGGAATAGATGTAACGCGGCATGCCGCTTCCAAGGCCAGCCCGTCTTCTGCATGGGATCCTGCACCCTCATCAGTAGTCTGTGTGTTGCAGGTTAGACAGCCTAATCCAGTAAGCTATTTCATTTAGCAGGTCAGTGAGCCACTGGCGGGATGTACCGTATCGCTGGTTCAACTTGGCGTGAACACGAATGCCTTCATCCATGCCGGCACCCTAGGACGCAACCGAGTGAACCAATTGGTGGCGCACATGATAAATCCAACAGGCTGCATACCGTAATACACCGTCAGCAGCACGGACATGCAATACTCATGCCCAACTGCAATTATAGCCAGCAATACTGCATCATGATACTGCATCCAAGGAGGAAGTAAACCGTAAAGGTTGCTGGTTGGAAGGTAGGATGAATTGATCACGCCTGGATCGAGTGCTGGCTGGATGGCATGCTGAATTGAAGCACGGAACAAATGGATTGGCGATCAAGCATGGAAGGCTGCGCAACAGGTTCTGCCAATACGAAAAGGGGATTAAGGGCATGTTGCAGTCTGGACACACGAGTACGTGCATGCGGCGGGGGCAGGGGCCTCGCGCTCCATGCTGGTGCGAAATCACACATGAATGCTGCCCGTACAAGCAGAGCCGCAGCCCCGCTAGCTGTGCCTACTGGTAGATAGCAGGCACTTCGGCGCCCAGGGCTGACAGTGTCCTCTCACTGTCTCCAAATTACCAATACACCATTCCAATTGCTTGCACCCACAAAATCTCCACAGCCCAGCTAGCTGGATACACGCAGTGAACCCACTGATGGAGTGATGGATGATACTGGCAGCACCAACAGCGTAAAACAAGAATGCTGCCAATTTCGGTCAGCTGCAAGTGCACCCCTCCTGGTATAACACAGCCAGCAATTCGTATTGGGGCTGCTACGTTGATGACTAGACGGCCCACGGTGATATCTCACATGCCTCCTCCGGCGCCTAGTCATCGGCCGCACTCGACTGGTGTGACTGCGCGCTCATGGATGGCCGCCGGCCCGGCGCCGCCAGGCCTGACATCCTGCCGTTGCTGCTGCCCGTCAGCGGAGGCAGAGGCGCCGCAGCTGCTGGCGCCGCTGGCGCCTCCGAGCTGCTCCGAGTGGGCTCGGGCCAGGCCTGCTTGAGCGGCAGCTGCTGCTGCGGTGCGGCGCGATGCTCACCGTTAAGAGGTGAGGCCGGCAGAGACAACGCAGCGTCGGCGGCGGCATGTGCGGTCTTGTGGCTGCTGGCAAGGGCAGGAAGGCGCAGGGGGGCGGAGGCAGGACCAGCGCTAGGGGAGGCGGGCCCCGCAGATGCAGCGGCCGGTGAGGTGGGGCTGCTGGCGTTGTAGTCTCGAGAGCTGATGGGCTTGCCTGACATGCCCAAGTCCCTGCATGCGGGCATAGCACATCCACAGTTGAGACAGGCGGTGCTAGTCTTCATCAGGGATGTTTTGGAGGTCAATTGACATGCATCATCAAATGGGTGAAAGGGGTTTTAGGTCCCCCAGGTATCGCATCAAACATCAAGCACGGGCAAGCCTTTTGCGGACTCGCCTCCCCAGGCAGGAGGATGTTGAGGCAGCGAGGATGATGTTTCAAAAACGCACCTGTCAATGACCCTGTGCAGCCGAGTGAGGGCGCTGTCCCACTCCCTAGCAGCCGCCTGCTGCGGCCGACCCTGCATGCAAGGCACACGCAGACGCATCCGGAGTGAATACGAGTGGGAGTGGTGGGAACAATGCAGGGAGGGGGCGGTGCAGAGGGGTTTTTAAGAAGCTCCACACTATGGCTTAGAAATCTTGGGCTTGACATGACAGCAAGGGACCAGGAGTGTGCTGATGTTGTCACGGCTTGCCGAACATAGCATGCATTGATGATTGATGCATGTCCACAAGGTCCCATGGATCACCAACAAAACACTCAGGTTGCGACCGAAACGAGCAACGCCCCACATATTACTGTAGTGCATTGCAGCCCACCTTCATCTGCCCCAGCAGCTGCACCAGCTGGTGGTGAAGGTCAGCGTCCATTGATGCCACCATGCGCATGTTCTGCGGGTAGCGCGTGTGGCGCTGGGCGGGCGGCGGGCGCACCCCGCCACCGCCTGCCGACACGGCTGGCGGCCCCCTTAAGCGGTCCTTCAGGTGTGACACCTGGTGCTGGTGCTGCCTGGAGACCCGGCTGTCCTGCTGCATCATCTGGCTCCACACAAGCTGGCCTTGCTGGCGAGCCAACGCGCCGCTTTTGACCCCACTAGCGTCACCCCCAACGCCGGCCAGGGCGTCGGTCCGCAATCCCTTGGCTGGGTGCGTGCCTGCGGTGGCAGCTGTTGGCCCGATCGGCGGCTCTGCGCCCATCGCAGCGAAGCAGGTTTGGGGCAGCAGCAGCGACGTCACGGGCGGCGCTGGCGGCAGCGCTACGTCTGTAATGAAGGGGCTCTGGTGAGTCTGCACAAAACGAAGGGAACGGTGAGCACACGGGCACAAACTATAATGTCAGCAGACCTACGCATCAAGGGGGGAGTTGTGAGCGAGGTGCAAAGCAAACGCTTGCTTGGTGACACAGGGCCCTCACTCCTCACCTGCATGTATTGTTCTGCGAGCTCTGTGCCGGGGGTGCGTCGCGGCTCCGCCCACGCGCCACTGCCCTGAGGGCCGTAACCGCCCATGGCAGCCACAGAGGCGCCCGCGCTCCTGCGCGAGCCTATCGTGCCCAAGCTCTTCGTGCTGGCTGCCGCAGAGAGCACAGGAGGCGGGGCGCATGGATCATGCAGGTAGCTCGGCAGCGGAATGGCGCTGCGCCCATTGTCACGGCGGCCGTCTCGGTGCGATGGCGATGACAACAACGCAACGGCTGGTGAAACCGGACCCGTAGCTGCCTGGCCGCTCGCTTCATATTCATCGCCGCCCTGTCCGTAGACCGCCATGATGGGGGCTGCAGCCGGGGCGGAGGCAGTGGTTTCGGTGGTTTCGGTGCTCGCGGCGCCATGCGGAAAGCGCAGCATCCAAGGTGATGCTGCTTGCAGGTACATGTTGAGGCCATGCTGCTGCTCCCTGGGCAGCGCCTGCAGCTGCTCCAAGTCCTCCGGCGCCTTCATGTGCCTGCGCCAGGGCCGCTGGTACTCGTGCGGTTTCGGAGGCATGGGCATCGGCGGCGCCGGTTCCGGAGCAGGTTTCGGCGACGCGCTCCGGGGCGCCTTGGGCACTGGCGGCTTCAAGGGCAGGGGCACGTTTTGAGCACGCAGCGGGCAGGTAGGAGGATAAGGGCTGGCTGTTGCTGTAGCGGCTGCGTCCGCTGCCGAGTCCTCTGCTGCAGTTTCTGCTGAAGACGCCGCCGTTGCCGCCGCCGCAGGTGGGGCGCGCCTGGCAAAGACAGGCACAGATGCCTTCTTTTCAGGAGAGGGCAGGCGCTGCTTTGCCACGGTTGGCTGGGGCCGCCTGCTGTTGCTCCTGGCAGGCGCGGGCATGGTTGCGGACAGCTGCACGCCAGACGCCGTAGCGGGCGCGGGAACAACGGGGACTGACCCTGATGCGCGCTGCTTCACCGCTGCCGCAGCGGCCCTGGACTTGACTGGAGAGGAAGGTGCCTTGGGCACCCCGTCACCAATGCCACAGGAAGGATCTTGACTAGCACTCGCAGGCGTGTCGGGCTGAGCCACTTCCGCCACAGATTTCATCGCGACGGTGGGCGCTGACGCCTCCATCGCCTGCGCAACGAGCGCAGATTTGGGCTTGACGGGCGCCGGCGCGGGTGCAGCAGGGCTCTTGGCCTTATCCTGGCCGCCTTTGGCAGCAGCGTCCGCGGTGGAGACGGGCGGCGACACTACCGCGAGCTTCTCGGTGACGGGCTGCGCGATGAACGCCTGTGCCTGCTGGTCCGCTTGTTGTTGTGCCGGAGACGAAGCTGAGATGCTCGGCTGCGCAGGGTCTGTTTGCTCGGCGCCTGCTTCAGCAGCAGCGGCAGCGGCTGCAATGTCCGCTGTCCCGTCGATGTTGTGCTGAGGGTCCTCCGCAGCAGCAACTGCGGCAGCGTTGAGAGGAGCTGCTGCTGCTTCCTGTGCGGCGATCTCCTCCTGGGTATCCTCGTTGCGCTCGGGATCGCCAATCGCATCTTGGTCTTGATCTCCATCTGCGTTTTCGGGTTCAGGGTTGGCGTCGTGTGCCGAGCCTGTACGTGCCTCAGCCTCGGGCTCGGGCTCGTCAGCTCCAAGCGTATCCTCTGCCTCCGCCGTTGCCTCTGCCTCGCCTTCGGATGCGCATACCTCTTCACCCTGTGGCGCCCGGGCTGATGTGTCCGCCTCATCCGCTTGGCTGCCTTGCGGCGCTGCTGCCTCGGCATGGGCATTCTCGCCCACCACATCCCCTCCACCTGCCGGCTGCGCTGTTGCCTCAGCAGGGTCAACGCCATCGCCAGACACACCCACCTCATCAGCCACTTCGGTTGCGGCCGTGATGCCTTCACCGCCTGCTGGCGTGTGCTCCGCAGGCGCATTCACGTCAGGCGCTACGTGATCCTCTGCAGGCGGTGCAGGTGGCTCATCCATAGGTGCAGGAGTGTGCTCAGCGACCTCAGCCTGCAGCTCCTGCTGCTGCTCCTGTTCATCCGCATCACCCTCCGGGGTACTAGCAAGACTGCTCATTGCATCAGCAACAGCAACGCAGTCGGTGCTGATGCCATGCGCAACATCAGGCTGGTCGGCCTCACCCAGCTGCTGCCCCTCTGCCACAACTGCCATGACTGCTGGCGCCTGCACCTGCGTCTCGTCCTCTGGCTGTGGAGCGGTGCTGACGCTCGTCTCTTCCGGGTCTGCAGGGTCAGCAGCCGTTGCTTCGGCCCCACCTTCTAGCCTCAACTCCTCTTCTTGGCCTTCCTGCTGCGGATGATCATGCGCTGCTGCAGGAGGGCCCTCCGTCTCTACTGATGCATGCGCAGCTTCTATAACCGCTGCTGCTGGCTCTGGCTCGGCTGCTGCTGCGTTGCCGTGCCGCGGCTCTGCCTCCCCCTCGACAAGCTGCTGCGCTGCGGAATCAGCAGTCTCGGTGCTTGCCTCCACCTCTGTCTCTGCAGGTGCTTCACCAGCAGCGTCCTCAGCAGCTACGGCCACGGCCGGCACGCTCACGTCCTCTGCCTCAGCGAGTACATGGACTGTTTCGTCGCCATCGGAGGATGCAATTAATGCTGTGGCCTCTGGCTCGTCTGCAGCGCGTGCAGCCTCCAAATCCGCCGCGCTACCATCCGCGGGATCCTCAGCCTGATCAGCAATCTCGGTCGCCTCCTCTGGGGTGAGAGTCGCATCACCATCAGCCTTCGCTTCTGCCTCTCCTGCTACTTCCTCTTTGCCAGTTGTATCTGACTCATCATCAGCTGCTGCAGGCTCATCGCTCGCACGAGCAACAGCATCTTCATCATTGCCAGCAGCTACAGCTGTCTCAGCTGGCGGCTCCGGCTCCGCATCCGTTGCAGCTGCTTCTTCGTGACCTGGAAGGCCTTCAGGCCCATCAGGCTCTGTCCCGGGTTCAGGCTCTGCTGCCACTGCAGCAGCATCCCGCTCCATGCTCTGCTCATCCACCGTGGCATCGTCACCGCCGGCTGCTGCTTCATCCAGGGAGGCAGCGCCCTCCGAGACCTCCTGATCCCCGCCTTGCAAGCTGGATTCAGCAGCGTTTGCAGGCGCATGCAAGGGTGCTGCCTGTGCATGCACAGCTGCCAGCTCTGCATCCTGCCCCCCTGCATCCGCATCTGCATCCGGAAGACGCCCTACGCCTGCCTGCTGCTCCTGCTGATCGGCGGAGGCACCAGCTGCTGCCGCTTGTGCCTCCGCCTGCGCCTGCGTTATCTCTTCAGCAGACTGAACCTCCGACGAAACAGCTGGACTCTGAGGCAGCTCGGGCTCCTCAGCAGGCAAATGCGCTTGGCCGGAGTCCGTGGACACGGGTGCGGGCAAGGTAGACGCCGAGGGTGAGGGTGAGGATGAAAGTACATCCAAGAGGTTATCGCACTCGCCTGCTGCTGCCTCGACCTCTGCCCCGCTGGCGGCATCCTCCACGGCGCCTGCAGCAGGCTCAGTGTCAGCCATATCACTGGCAGGGTGCCCATCAGGCACGAGCACCAGCTCAGCAGTGGTAGCTGCTTGCGTGCCTGCAGCTGCATGCACAGAGAGCGGCATTGCACCCGCCTCTTCCGCTGCATCTGTTGCTATTGTTGCTGCTGCTGCGGCTCCCTCCTCAGGCTCCTGCTCTTGCGCACCACGTTCGTCTGGGTCATCTTGTGCAGCGGGCGACGTAGCAAGCGTCGGCGGGCTCATAAGCTCAGACGACGATGCCTGTGCCACAGGCTCCGTCGCTTGTCCTGTTGCTGCCGTGGTTCCCACAACCGAGTCTGCTACTGAGTGCAGGGGCTCCTCCTGCTCCTGCAGTACAGCTGGGTCTGCCTGGGAGTCATCATGTGCGGCCTCTACTGCCGCATGCGCCGGTGAGGGATCTGTCCCCTGCTCAGGTGGGGCCTCCCCGCCCGGCGCTGCTTCACCTGCTTCAGGCTCTGGCTGCAGCTGTGCTGGGCCAGCATTGTCAGTGGGGTCGGCGGCAATGGACGCTTCACCACTGTCAGCAATCGCAGCTTGCAACTCGGGCGCAGGCTCAGGTAGCTCAGGCTCAGAGGCAGTGTCTGGTGCGAGCTCCCCCGCCTCAAGCGCATAGCTGTCTGCACCTGCATCAGCAGAAGTGAAGTCAGCTGCGGGCGCCTCTGAATCCACCTCCGCCTCCGCCTCCGCCTCCGCGGGGTGCAGCTCTGGCGCAGGCTCAGTTGCTGTGGCGGAAGATGCCTGCGGCTCATCAGGCGCTGACTCGGCCGAGTCAGGCTCAGGTGCGGTCTCAGGCGCAGGAGTCACCTCCGCCACCTCCGCAGCATCTCCGGCCTCAGCTGTGTCAGCCGCGTCAGCAGGCGCAGTACCCTCAGTAAGCTCAGGCTCGTTTGTGGACACCGCCTCCTGCTCAGGATGCCCATCGGGCTCTGGCTCCGGAACCACCTCGCCGCCCGGCGTCGCTGCTCCTCCTGCCTCTGCCTCTTCAGCATCAGCACCTGCTGTGGCCACTGCACTCGATGCGTCTGCTGTGGAGACCTCCTCGTCAACCACCGCTGGCGCAGCAGGCTGCTGCATCAGCAGGTGCTGCGGATCCTCATCATCACCAGATGCGACGGCGCGATGTGGGTCACCGTGAGGATCGTGGCGGGGCGCGGCGGGGTCATCACTGGCGGCGGCATCCGTGTCGTTGTCCTTGTGGTCGTGGAGATGGCGGGAGGGCGGGGGCAGGCCGTTGCTGAGCCGGAAGCAGTGCAGCGCACGCATCAGCACCATCGCATACTCCCACGACACCGCCAGCCACAGCCGCATCGTCTGGTAAGCCTGGTAGGCGGCACGAGCGCGGCGGGCGTCCATGTCTGCACGAACGGTTGCATAATGCGTGTGCACAGCAGGTGTGTGACAGTCGGCCACAACCGCTGCAGGTGATGAACTACGTGATACGTGATGAACAGTCGGTGTGTGAAGGGTAAGTGGTGGTGAAGGTATCCCACCCCTGGAAGCCCAAGGGTCGGGCCTTGCGGTAAACACAGTCCACACACAGTCGTATAGCTGCATGTCTCAGGCACGTACTCAGGCGGAAACATGCAGCACCTGAATCTGTGTACACACAATGTGTGCAGGCTGCAGAGCCTGAAACGCGCGGACCTGCGCAGCATCTGTTTTGATTTTACGCAATGGTGCATGGCAAGCACAGCTAACCAACCAACCTGTTGGCTCAGGGATGTACTTGAGCAGGAAGGCATAGTCTGCAGGCGACGCCTCATGGACATCGTTCTCAATGTCGTGCACCTGAACGTGGTGCACCATGCTTTGGAGCTTGTCGAGCGGGACGTGTGCTCCTGAGGTTGAAGGTCTTGAGCCATTGTGAAGGAACCCCGACAGACTCTTGTGCCTGACAGGAGAACCTGGTTCCGCGGGTAGTAAAGGTCCATTCATTTGCGGCTCCCTCAATTTGCCGCGGAATGATGCTTTGCAAGGCTCCGGGTGATTACACAAAGCTGCACCTGCAAGCGAAAATCCGTATAAGGCAACGGTCATTAAAGTGATTGTTATGCAGACGCTTTCTGGGTGTCTCGTTGGGAAGTGGCACTGCCGGTGCGAACTTACATCCTGGAAACGACCCACTGGGTAACCATCATGGACCAGTGCAATTCACCAGCTGAAGTACGTGACGACGTTGAAGGAGTTCGCCCCTTGTTCCGTTCAGCGTGGTCTTTGATGAACGCAGGATGGCAAGTGTGACCAGGTCAGGATGACCCTTGAGACAAGCTTAAAACTGTTACTACGGCAACAAATTCAAGCCATAAATTAATTGCAATGAGTTCTATTCGTAGAGAAATGTTGCCTCTTCGGCACGGCGGAACTGACACTTCATGCTTGCACCAGTGCGAGGCGAGGCGAGGATGTGGCATTCTTCCGATTCTCGTGTTTCTGGCCTATATTTCCCTGCAAACCGTCACTTTCTTGCTTACAGCACTGCCATGCACAACCCTCCACTCGGTCCACACCCATATGTGATATGTCAGTCCAAGCGGCAGGGCAGCAATGAGCCACGTTCACAGCCAGTTTCAGGTGTTGTCAAACATCGACCTGTTCTGTTGCTTCGTGTGGATGCCTGGCCGTGGCAGGCACAAGCATACTCAAAGGCGTACACAAGCTTGTGGCAGGTGCCCCCGCATGGCCGCGCCCGCTGCCGTCTGCAGCACCAAAACAATGCAGGCCTCTTTGTACAACCCTACATACTGGTGTGCAAGCCCAGTACCTTACAAAGGATAAACCTCGGGCCCGCACGTGCAGGTAAGTGCAGTGCGAAGGGCACACAGTTCAACATCCTACAGCTGCTTACAGCTGCAACTGCGATTGGACCAGCTTGTCTGCTGACAGCACCTCGCGGACGTTGCCTCCCTGCTACGAATGGTACACAGTCCTGTTTCCCAGTTCTAGCATAACAAGAGTTGAGCGTATGAACACGCCATCCCCGCGCATGTTGCTTCCTGTTGTGCTGGTGTGTGCCACCGCGCACCGCAGTAGGGCACAACGCAAAAGGCAGGTTAAAGTGCAAAAACTAAGCAGCAAAATGAGTGACCACACAGACACAACAAAACGGCAAACCGCTGACGCAGCAGATATAGACAACCAGAGTGCAGGCGATGTGCCGTCTGCCACAGTGCGTATCCTGAACGAACATCATGAACAGGTTTGTGAAATCGCACCAACAACGGATGCAAATACAGAGATCGGGGTAGGTTCAGGAACAGGGAATGGGTTCGCACATGCATGACCACAGGAGTATGTGTACACACGGCGCACTGCATGGTGCGCATACGCAGGAGCCAGGTCAACGTGCCAGGCAGATGAGCGCCTTCTGGTCACCTGGTCCCCATCTGGGGGGGAAGCAGGGGCCATTCGGCCGACACGCTGCCGACGTGACATAACAGCCCAGGTGAATCGCATACGCGCGCATATTGCTTGTCAAGCACAGGCGCTGGACGCAACAGCAGCGGGTGTATCTGGTTGCTCACGGCCAGCCTCCAGTTGAATGCAAGTGGAGAGCAAAGGCGCATGAATGCAGCACAGGCAAGCGCACCGGCCAACTATGCTGGCGCAGCAAGCTGCAGGTCTCGCGTAACCGCCACCGCCTTCCACCACGAGTCATCAAGCGATATACGAAATTCACTCTTCTGACTGCTCTCAATACTGAACCATTGAGCGCAGCCAAATACTGTAAACAGCGCGGCCTTGCCATCGCATCATTCGGAGTTTCGACTGTTCGCACTTTGTTTGCGCATGTAAGCCAGGCACCAGCTATGCCACCAGCGCCACAAATGAATGAGTACATAAACGCTGCTGGTATGGTGTCAGCCACCCACAGCCACTGCAGACCTGATACGCGTGCCCATACGCACGGGGCATGCTGCAACGACCCAATAGTATGCCATACATGCTGGCATGCCTTCACGCCTGGGAACAGAATGGTGGAATGGATTAGCGGCATGGATGCAGGGGCAGCGTGCGACGGCATGCAACACCGCTGGAACGGGAAGGGAAAACACAAAGCAGGTAGCAAACTGCCTGCAACAAAAAAATCATAAAAGACACGACTCCTCGGAACAAAGCGTAGCACAAAATGCGTCACAAATGGTGGAATGGTACACATGCAACTCACGAAAGACAGAGGTTCAAAGGCGAGCGCCTGAACACAGCCGTTAGGCAACGTGCTAGCTTGCTGCCAGCGAGCGTGCTGCAACATCTCCAGCAGCAATACAGCAGCTGGGCGCTCAGGGATGCAGGCACAGCCTGCACACAAAGTCAAAACAAACATCCGCCCTACAGCCCGCGTAAGTTGCTGAGTAGCGTAGCGTCTGTACCCTACACCGCCGCTTATTAAGCTCGAGCCGTTGCACCTCCCGCCCAGGTCAACCAATCGCGCACCGCAACAGCACACGCACCCCAGACGGGCATTTGAGGTGCAGCTGCTGGCCGTGCAGCAGCATTGCGAACGCCCGTGCCAGCACAGCCTTCGTTGGCCTAAACCAGCCTTCGGTCGCCGGCTGCCGGCAGCAACCAGCCTTGCTGCACTGCTTTATTGATGCCGTAATACGCGAAGGAGCACGGGAATCGCCGCGTTGCGCTGTGCTGCTCGCGGCGATGTTGCCGCTCTGGTGCTCAAGCGTGACTACCGTAGGCACAGACGTTCCTGGGACGCCAGCAAAGCGCACCCATTGTGTGCGCTACGCATCATCATGGCGGGCCTAGCACGTAGCACCTCATTGTCCGTAGCATGGCTGGTCGTGCAGCTATAACCTGCCCCTACCATGTGGGTCGCTGCTGCAGCAGCAGTCACCCTGACGGTCGCTGTCCTAGTCAGCATCACGTGGACACCATGTAGATCTCGCACTCCGCAAGGCTCGCAAAGTAGCTCTCCACGCTCTTGGCCAGCCCCGGAAGCGTCTCGGGCGACACCTGAACGCACAGCGGACGTACACACGCGCAGCAGCGTCAGGGCCAATCGAGCTGATGGTGCTGCGTGTGCATTGTCGTGGCGGCTGGTTGCTCACCACGGCCCACCCAGGTTCCCCACCTCAACGCGCCACCCAGCTGCTGACAAGAGCGCTAATGCACCCCAAACCCCCACGCAGCTCCCCACGCAGACATCTGTGAATGGCCACACTGCCTTAGGGATGTCACGTCAATCAATGAATCAACCAGCTCCCCCCTCACCTGCCCGCTCCCCCTCACTCGCCGACTTGAACGTCTCACGCACCTGCTGCATGCCTGCTGCACACCCTCCCCTCCCCTCCTCAGGCTCACCTCCAGAATGACGCTATCACTAGACAGCTCCGCGATGCTAACGTTAGACCAGGTGTCGGGCGAGTGGCTGAGGCGCCGCCCCAGCTCCATGGCCAGCAGCTTGGACTGGGCGCTGCGCACCAGCGCCGCCGCCTCGTCGGCCGAAAACTTGGTGCCCAGCACTGCACCACACACCGCACGGAACCCACGCGCACACGACACGTGTTGACGCGTGTCACCAGTGCACTTTCCATCCCCGCATATGCACAACGCACGGCCTCACGGGAGGCACACACCGCATGGCCGCACGGAAGCGAATACTTTTGGCGCACGTCAACAGCACGGGACCTCGTACACTCGTACAAGGCTGCACAGGGTGTCAGTGGCGCACAGGGTGTCAGTGGCGCACACTGGGATCATATTTGAGACCCATCTTGGACAGTCCAAAACGAGCAGCGTGGAGTGCTATGTGCAGGGCCTGTTGTTACTAGCCGGCGTGACAGGCCGGCCAGGCGGAGGGCTGCCTGCGCGACTCACTGTAGATGGGCTTGAGCTGCGGCGAGCAGTCCAGCGCGTGTTGCGTGTCCTCAGGGCCTGTGCACACGATCATGCGTCGACCAGCCACCAGCCGGACCTGCGCACAACACGCAGCACGCAAGAGCACGCAAGAGCGCGCATGGTTGACGACATGGTACAACAAAAGCAATGCACAGGGCGCACATGCACATGCGTCGTGTTGATGTTGCATGCACTGCATGCCCAGCGACATATTGTGTAGGCAGTGCCACCTACACCCCTGTCACCATACACGATGCCCTGAGCAGCTTCCGATACAAGCCCAGCATTGACAAGGTTGTGCCGCTGCCGCGCAAGTGGGCCGTGGCCATGCCTCAAGACGCCTCGCCTCGCCACAGGATGCGCGCTGCAGCGCTCAAGTCGAGTTACGCACCAGCTTGGTGAGTTTCTCGACGTCCTCGTATAGTGCCAGCAGGGCGTTGCCCTTGGCGGTCTTGACCTCAACGAGTGCCTGCCACATGAGTCACACGCCACCAGCAGTCCAGCATGGCCAGGCAAACACGGGTCGGGCTTTGACAGCACCAAGGCACGTGAGCTGCAGCCAGGACGGCTGTGGTGGTTAAGGCATAACACCGGAATCCCTTTCACCGCGCTAGCAGCAGTGAGTGCCCGGTTAGCTGACCCCATAGCTTAAATCGTGAGCACCCAGGCCGTGGGCGCAAAACAGCGCCAGCAAGCGTTTGTGGGTTCCTGCGTGGCAATGTGTGCAGCTGCAGGAGCGCCGCCACCGCAGGGCGGTGCAGGACTGCCTTGCGCAGACCGCCTGGCCGCAGTCCCCATGTTGATGCACCTCTGCACGCATCGTCGCGACACTGCTGTTACCACACCAGTGGTACCCCAACGCTTTCCCAACAACCACTAACAATCTGGCATGTTATCATCACTATTCATTGGGTGCATTGTGCGCGTGGTGCTGCTGTGACCACACGCCCACCGCCCACCTGCACCACGCCGTCTGGGTCCACCAGCAGCAGATCCGCCTCGCCCTTGAGCGCCGGCACGTTGTCGCAGCGCTGCCCATCTACGCTCACCAGCCGCGCCTGAGACACGCAGCGCCAGCCCTCGGGCAGCTGCCCGTTCACCAGGCCCACCACGTGAGCCTCGGTGTGCGCGCCGTCGCGCCGCACCTCCGCCTGCTGCGCGGGCTCCGTACCAAGCACCTGCGCCGCAAACAGCGATGCAATGCATCGCCGTGCGCCAGCGCACAGGTATGTTGCGTGAGACGGGCGGCCAACGCCAACATGAAGGTGTTCAGGGACTGCTTCACCAAAGTGGAGCAGTTCATAACACAGGAGGGTGCATTCCACAGCCCAGGGAGGGCTCTGGGAAGCCCGAAGCAGCATTGCCAGCTGCTAGCAAGGCAGTAAGCATGAGTCCTCCATGCCACATTAGCACGAATGGCACTGACAATCATCTGGTCGTGCGCGTGCGAGCGAAACAACGCTAGCGGTGCCAGCAGCAGTAGCAAGACCAGTCATTTCTCTCACGCCGAGCTGACACGCACCGTCTGAGGCCAATGGACGAGCATCACAAACTGGAAAGCATCGGTGTGGGTCACACAGCGGTAACCCAGCGTCGGACGTTCAGCCCTCTGCCTGCCCCCTTTTCGCTTGCGAGCCATAGGCCAAGGCCAAGGCTTGTGTGGCTTGAAGTGCGTGTGTGCTCCCTACCCAATACACCCCGATGCGCTCGCGTACCTGTGCCAAAAAGGACCTGAGCGTTGCAAAGAATGGCGACGCCACGGTGGCTTCACACCACCGGCCCGCACGGTCTATGTTGGCGCGCAAGCGCCGCTCAAAGGTCGCCTGCGCGCTGATCTTCCGTTCCTCCGGCACCTGTCAGCCGCAGCCCAGCGGGCAGACACAGTTATGATAGTGGACAGAACCGGCCAGCAGCAAAACTGGCACGGCAGGACACCGAAACCGCGCTGGAACCACAGAGCCCACAGTCCTTTGGAACCAATGTTGGCGTTGCGCACGGTGATTGCACGGTTGTTGTAGTCGCAAAAGCGTGGTTGTGTGGCACGTGGTGGGCGAGAACGGTACCACGACTGTGCGCCTTTTGACGGCGATGCGGATGCAGCAACTCAGGAAGAGAGTCCGCACCTTGCATCTGATGCTCACGTGTTTAAAGCCGCTGTGCAACTTGCCATGCAGCCAACCAGCAGTACGTACCTGCGCGTCATTCACCAGCTTCTCCAGGCTTTTGAGTTCACTCCCCATCGTTCCGCGCACGAGCGTCTCTAGCGACGCCTGGTACGACTCACTGTCACCAGCGGCCAGCTTGAGAAGCAGCCCACACAGCTGCACTTTGTGCTTTGCCCACATTGCCTTCTCCGGGTACGTGTTGCGGCCTGTGCAAAATGGAACGCTGATGTGAGTGCGCTGCCCGTGGTGACTGTGTGTGCAAGGCGAGGCAGGCACACTCTTACAGGATCACAATATGCTGCACAATAATTTCAAGGGCTTGATGCTGGTTTGAGTCGCTTCCAAGGCGTCGTAGCACCTGTCAAACGCACTATCGGAAAGCGTCACGCATGGGCCTGTGGATATACCTCCATGGTCTGTAAGTTTGTAACGGAACCTACCAAGTGGGTTAACAACTAGCGACCGAAACTCCAGCAGCGGAAAGCGCACTCTCAGGCTGTCATCTCCCAGGGGCACCGCCTCGAATGAGGCACGTGTCCCAATGCTTCGCAGAACCTGCATGGCCCTCAGCTGCCAGGGGCACCAGCACAACAACACCAAACAACTAGGTCGTAAGGTTCAGACCGTGTGCACCCTTTCACCAGTGCTGGTGAAATGATGCCGCTTGCGTCTGAGTCAGCTGCTGCGCGCACAGCGTCGCACTGGCACTATTGTTGACTCCACACGTGACGCTTTGCACAGCAGCAGGTGCATACAGGAGTCTCACCTGACGCCAAGGTGAAGCAGCAACAGTTGCTAGCCTCGAGCCTAGGTCTAGTACGTTGCTGGACTCTGTGCGAGCGCTTGGGCCAGGCCCGGCCCCGGAATGAGCAGGTGCTCGAACAGAGCGTTGCTCGCGAAGACAACTGCAAAGCAAATAAATTGTTGATGAAGTCATGTGCATCAGCCCTGTTGGTTTGCAGGTTCCTGACCTTCAGCACAGCATGCGCTGGCGTCAAATGCGGCGCGAAACGTACCCATGCAAGGATAGTGTGGCGTGTCCAAAGTGTAGCTCCCTCCCAAGTGTGTTGCCACTGCAGCTTCGTAGGCACAACTGCGCAGTGTGCATAGCGGTTTCTGTGTTGAACCTGGAAAACCCTTACAAGCAACAGGGAACGCAAATAGTGTTCATGGAAGGTGAGTTTGCAATGTGCACTACACAGCTTAGGTCTCGTGCAAGGCCAGACAGTAGCACCACTCAGACACGAGACGCAGGGGATTTTCTGACGCTCGAGCGGTACACGTATATTAGACATTGAGCCATTGACGGATTGAGCCGTACCTTTGTATCCCCCACCCTTACATACTTTCAGTGCTTACAAGTGATGTTGGCATTATACAAAGACTGCCATGTCTGCATCGTTGTTTGTTAGGTCACCGTCACCGCCTTGCTTCCACTGTTCCAGCTTCCATACAAAGCAAGACAGACGCGCCAGCGGCCGGAACAAGGCGTGCATACAGAGCTGTTCTGAGCAACGCAGTAGTAAGCAACTGATGTGCCCTGACAGGCCATGCACAACTGCAGCTAGATTGGGTGCTGTTGCTGGTGCTACAGGGCCGACAGCTGCCCTGGTTGACCCGCGGTTGGCAAATGCACACCCCAGCAACTCAGTAGAGCACGTACGCTCTACTCTTGGTTTGCACTACAAAGCAGCCAGCTTGCACCTCGCAGCAGGTTGGCAGGGCTTCTGTCCGTTTCCCAACCTCGTGGTCTGGTCCCGATGCAGGACTCAACCGTTCAAGCTGTTCAAGCTGTAGCCGTGCTAGCAAGGGTGTGCTAGGTCACATGCGACCCATTGCGTGCTGCTACGTGCAGTTTTTGGAGCCGTTATGACTTGAACGTGTCCCCACACTCCTCGTACCTGGCCAGCCAAGGGACGCTACACGCCGGACCAGTGCATTCCTCCACGGCGTTGTGATGGTATCCCAATGGAGGCGCTGTGAGCAACGCGGCACCCAGCACCTGTCCTTTCACAACCCCATGCGATGGTGGCTTTTCTGTTGGCACAGCAGACCGTTCATTGTGGACCATTGGGCCTCCGAGTAGTTCGGCCCTTTGAAGTTTCCTTCCGACTTTGACTCGGACTTGACCTGGTCTACGCGCGCATGACGAAGGACGCCGTATGCGCACATTAGGACCACCAGGTTGCTGTCTGTTTTCAGCGCGTCAAGGCTGCCGAGCGCCGAGGTCATGAACAACCCTTGATATTGACACCTTGAACTTGAAAAGCGGCACGAGCAATAACACCAATTCCGTAAACCCGTCACATTACACATTATCCGCATCGCAATACACTATTGCGCCCTCGTTCTCCATTCCAGTGTGTCCAAACGGGTCCTCGCTTTGCCAACAGAATTCGGAAAGGGCAGCAAACCTGCAGGAACAGTGAGGTTTACCTTGACAACTTCCAGCAGCAGCAGCAGTCTAGGGCACACACTATGCCCTTCCGTTGGTTTTAGATGATGTTCTTTCTCAATGAACCCAGCAGGCGCACCCCCCCGGCTGGCAGGTGCCCAGCGTGCCACCCACTTGGCCGGGCGCTGCATTGTTGGCCAACGGCCACGCTGCTAATATTATGTGCTCTAACAGCTTTTAATAGCTGCTGTGAAGCACAAGCAGATACACCTGGCGCACAATCAGCTGCGCTGCACCCCCGTTTGTCGTCTCGCACAGCCGAGCAAGTTTTCGGTGCGCGCTACGGCCAGCTGTTCACTTTAGCAGAGCGGAGTCAACACGAGGTTGTGGACATGCTGGAGGAGGTCCTAGATATCACGCTGTTACTGCATGTATCGGACGTTTTGGACGTTAACGGCACGGAGTTATCGGAGCCAGGTGTGCGCATGGTGCTCGTCCATGTCCTGACAACACTTCTGCCAGCGCGGCACAGGATGGCCAACCAGCACCCAGCAGAAAACGCAGCTCGAGCACTGAGAGCTAAGGAGGCACCATTCTACAAGGTAAATGATCGCTGCTGTGGTTTGAACCGGACGTGCGTGTAGCAGGGGTGTGGTGAAGGGCTCGATATGTGTGTCTGACTGGTGGCTCTACTGAGTAGCCTGGGTCATCACTGCGGCATCCCTGCATGACAGCACAGGGCATGGTTTTTCCTGCGCAAGCTGTTGCTGGGAAGCCACCAAGGGAGGTTTTGCCGAACTTTGGTACTGGAGTGTCGAGACCATGTCAGATTTGGTGCAACGCTGTGAACCGCAGGCGGCAAACCTCGAGCTGGAGCTGCAGCAGCTCATAGCACTTATGGATGGGCTTCAGATGCCAGCTCTCCCATACCCGTTGACGCGGCGGGTCATCCTGGCTGCGCTCACTCGCTTGCGCTTGCAAGGGGGGCCACCGTGGGACGGCGCCTGCGACGCACTGGTCCGCCAGATAGTCCAGCGCCTCTTCCTCGCTCACCGCACAGGCGCTGCCAACAAGGGCTCTATTTACTGGTCCCACGTTTCCAAGTCCGGCGGCACGACCGCCTGCCAGGTGCGTTGCTGGGACGTTTCAAAGGGTCCTTTGCAGGCGTCTGCCCCGATTGGCCTGCGATACAAGCCAAGTCTGGGCTTGTCATACTACCTACCATAACTATGGTGTACACTGCTTGAAACAGTTCACATTTGCACGAGCAGCTTCCGGGTGTGAAAATCCGTCCTTTGCCCCGTCGCCTGATATGTCCCTTGGCGGGTACTAAAACATGCTGCAGGAGGGTTTGTCGCTTTGATTGGAGTGGGAGGGTGCATCAGCTTGAATTGCATGGTTTGGTTCCCGTCCAAACCTGGCACACTAGGCACACGCCTATCTGGCACATGCCCAGACACACGCCCTGCCTCAGCCACGCCATTTCCTGCCCAACAACCTGTCACAGGTAGCAGCAGACAATGGGTGCTTTTGCAGTGGCGATTACAACCGATACAACTGCCTTGTGCCTGCGCTGGATGACTGGCCACGGTGGATAGTCGAACAGGAGCTGTATCGTCCGCACGAGGTGCGCCCAATTGCCAACAAAGTTGCACAACAGAATGAACGAGGTGGCCAAAGCTTCACTCAGTGAAAAGACACGTCTGTATCACACTGTGCAGGGTTGTGAATTGGAACCCTGCCTGTGTTAGGCCAGGTGGTGCGTACGCATTCAAATTCATGTAACGGTCAATGCAACGGCAGATTAACCAGCTCAGGCAAGAACCTACATGGCAGCATGCCAACCACAAGCGCGATGAAACCCACGCCGTTGCTTACCAACTCCCGTCACATGCATCATCCACCCGCACACCCCCAGTCTTCCCCCAAGAGGGTTGACTGTCCTGCCACGTGGGTCCAGGTACCGCCGTACCCGCATGCATTGGCATTTCGCAAGTGTGCCATGTGCCTCACTCTGCTCTGTGCTTGTGTGTGTGATGCTCAACACTCAGGCCTCCAGGCATCCAGCCAGGGAGCTGCGAGCGGCCCGCAACCTGCAGGCAGACGCTGCTGCCGGCAGCAGCAGCAGCAGCAGCAGCACCGACTGGACCGGGCCGGGACTCTCGGCCACATCAACGGAACGCCAGGGCGCAGCCAATCCTGCTGATGCCGTGCACACGCAATCCGCTGACAGGGACAGCACGATCACAGCGACCGGGGCCGCAGGTGCCGGCGCATCCTTTGGCCCCGCTTCAGCATCCGCCCTGCCCTCACACGCGAGTGCACCCTCTGGCTTCCATGACTCACACTCATCCCTCGCAACGGCCATGGCAAGAGAGATGGCTGCCAAGAACATCGACTCGCTCGCCATGCCCGGCTCACACCCGGCATTATCCAGGAGCGGCGCGTTCTTCGCCGCTTATGCGACGTCCACCGACGACGGCAACAGCAGCCAGGACCGCCAGCGCCGCAACGCTGTCGTCAAGGCAAGCGCGGCGCAGGCCGTCACGTATGGTCCTGGCGCCGATGCTGCGCTGGGGATATACCAGGAGCTGGACATCATCCAGCGCATGAAGGCTATGGTGACGGATCCGGCCATGGTGCAGCTGCCGTGGCGCACGGTCCCCGTGCAGTCTAGGCGCCGCATGTGCGAGCGCATCCAGAAGACTGGCTTCAGGGACGATTCGCGCGGCGGGACTCTGAATGACCTGGTGATGGTGCGTGACCACTCAGCCCTTGCACCCCATTGCCCCGGGTCCCCTCAGGCCCCGGTTCTGACCCCCTTTCACCTCACACTGTAACCCGCTGCGCACACAAAACCTGCGCTTGCAGGCACGCATGCACAGACATGCATTGCATGTTGACCAATTCAGAGCTTCTGACGCCAGAGCAGATGTGCATGCGGATCATTCCGCCCATGGCATTCCTACCAGCCAGCAAACATTCGGCACCCTCATCATGACGCTCCGCCAGACAGTAAATGGTTGTGCAACTGGCCAACAGTCTGTATGAGGATAAGGCAATAACAATAAGGCAATAACAATAAGTAAGGCAATAAGCACTGCTTATGCACCGGTAGCTGCATGCATCTCAACGAACCTCGCTTCACCGGAAATAGCGCAAGCTGTGTCACGCGGCAACCACTAGTCCACTGCCTTGCACGGTAGCAGTGGACTGAGTGCAGTCGGCTGTGCGTGTTGCCGCCCCACACCTTTACTGCTCATGACCACTGCAGAATGAGTACACGCTGCCCAGCGCTGATGTGTCACGGGAGGACAGCGTCATGCTCTGCCCGGACTTCCTCCACGCCATCCTGCTACGCGACCCCGCCACCCGCCTGACGTCGCACCTGCAATGGATCCTCAAGGTGAGGCAAGCATGGCATTAGGAGTGATTAGATCAGCACGGCACCGCGCCCCATCAGTGCTGTGAGGAACTTTAGTTAGAGTGCAGCTCGGCTTGCGGCTACGGCCAGGGGCCTGCATGTGAGAAGCAGGGAGCCCTGAATGTGCCCTGCATCCGCTGTGCTTCATGTGATCATGTGCATGCCGTGCGTTGGCCTCCCAGGACTACTTGAGCATGGACCCGCAAGGAGCGCAGGCGTACATCGGAGGGCTCAGCGCAGAGGCATGGCGCGCAGTTGCACCTGCGGTGGTGGTGAGCGTCCTGACGGTCCTGCGCATTGTCAACACTGTATGTACCCATGGCTGGCTCTGTGCAGTACCTTACATCCTGGCGTGGAGCTTGCAACTGCATGTTTCTGCGCAATAAGGGGTGGCTTTTACGCCCCTTTGTTGGAGCTTGCAACTGGATGTTTCTGCGATTTAAGGGTTGGCTTTTACGCTGGGTGACTCGCAGGCAAGGAGTTGGTGGGTTGGTGGTTGCCTGCAGTGTGGGTGATGCATGGCCAACTGCCCATGCATGCAATCTGACAAGTGCAAGAAGCAGTGTTTGGGGGGCTGTTGACCTGCAGGATACAGGACACTGTTGGGTGCGCAGTGCATGCATTTCACTTGGAAGCACGGGATGAGAATGCTGTGCACAGTACTTGGCATGCCTGTCCTGCTGCGCCCACAGGACAACTACCTGGCGCGTTCACTGCTGGGGGAGAAAGTCTTTCACGCTAGTCCAGGGCAGCTCACGGCCACGCACACGCGGCGTGCCAAGCTGATGCTGCTGCAGTACGACGTGATAATGGCGCTGGAGGACCCCGAGACCCACACGCTGACGGTGCAGTACGGTCTCGGGTGGACCGTCCCGCTCAACTCCACGCACCTGCGCAAAAACTCGCTGCGTGACGTCGATACGTCCTTGCAAGAGCGCATGATGCCTCCAGAGTCAGCCATGCAGGAGCTGTTGGCGGCACAGGACATTGACAGAGAGGTGAGGGAGGGAACAGGGATCAGGGAAAGGGAATCGGTGCATTGGGCCGCTTGTGTGGATTTGGGGCATGATGTAGACAGTTCAAAGCAGCCTTGGCTTTCTCTGTGTGCCAGCGCTTTGCGGTGCATGCAATTTGTTACGCCATGCTGCAAAACTGGCGTTCCAGTCTGTGCTGACAGTGCTGAGCTGCTGCCTTTGTGGCGGGGCCGTACATGTCTATGTACTGCTGCTGCTGCTGCTGCTGCTGCTGCTGCTGCTGCTGCTGCTGCTGCTGCTGCTGCTGCTGCTGCTGCTGACTCTGCGAGCTTGCCTGCCTGCTTGCTCGCACGCCCTCTCATGCGCAGCTCTACGTGTTCGGGCGCCTGCTGCAGTCGCTGGATGGCCTGATGTGGCAGTTTGCGCGGGACGTGCTGGGCTACTCAGACCCTCTGCACAGCGTGGGCGCCCCTGCGGGGGAGGATGTCCTACGCCACCATGCAGGCTGCGGCTATGTCACTCAGGACCCACGCCTCATGGCTCAGCCTTGATGGACCAAACAAGGAGCTGCAACACACGTAAGGGCGCGCGATTGAGCAGCAGGGACCATGCAGCGGTGGGCGCAGTGGTGGATGCTCCGCACCGCCCATTCCGTGGAATCACACACATGCTGTCCCGCATCCCTGTGATGCGTGAGAGATCAACAGGAGTGGTCAAGCAGGCCCTTGTCTGTGGCGCGCGGACTGGGGCGAGACTACACCGTGGGCTGTGGGGCTGCATGCAGCAGTCTCAGTGCCAGCTGTGCGCATCACCGCATTGGGCCGCGCGCAGACCTGCTGAGCCAAGCAACTTGCCGTACAGGCGAGCTGAGTTATCTGAGGTTTGGTCACTGCGCGTGCTATATGCAGGTGCTTTAGCACCTTCCAAAACTTGCATTACTGCCGACCTGGCTTGGCAGGGTTGGTGTCGGCCAGCAGCTTCCAGGCTCAAAGCCAGCACCTGTGCCTCAATGACGCTGCGAGCGCCTCCTTCAGAAGAATTTCAGGGGACCCAAACCAACCTCCAACCTCCGCTACTGATTTTTACTGTCATGGCCCTGTGCCTCCTTCCAGGCCAGGCAAATGAACCCTTTCAGTTTGGGGGTATAATCCAATCCAATCCTAGGGCAGTGCCCGACCGCCGGGGCGCCTGCCTCTCCGCGCCCTGTACTCCTCAAAATTGTTTTCGCCCCGCCAGTAACCGTTGCGCATGCTAAGACAACGGCCTCGTGCTGGTCCTGCCCGTAAGCCAACACATGTTGTGCATAGCCAATCGTAGTAGCCACTACAGATAGCATATCCTTGCACGCGCACCTGAAATCACCAGACTGAATTGGGCACCAATGCGCGTGCCTATGGTGAAAAAGTATGTCACCCTGTACGTGTATTGTCAACCCAATACCCTGTGTACTGTCACACCAACATGCATCAGGTACAAGCCTGTTTTAAACCTACATGTAGTGTACTGTGTAGTAGCGTACCTTCGAACTTCTCCAACCTTGTCAGCATCAGGCGTGCACAGCGAACCTCCCTCTGCCACATGCGTAGTTGCAACCGGTGCCTATTCGCACAACTGCTTGCACTACTGTTCACACTACTGTTCGCACTGCTTGCTGTTCTTTGCTGCACCCAACACAATTCACATAGTAGCCCTTCCTGCGTGAACTACTGCGCATGCCGCTGCTGCTGGTATGGCACATGTGCGTCGTGGCTTGCCGAGGATTGTCCCACTGCATTTACCAAGCACCGCCATTCATTCAGTGCGCCCATATTCCTTTCCTGGGTGTGCTTCAACATCAGCTGCTTAAGCTGCATGCCGTGTTTATCATATCCCGTCCGTTGTAGAGAGCATCATCCCAGCATGATTTTCCGCAAGTCGTGGTTGAACGGGCCAGTGAAGCAATGCACCCAGCTCGCAAGCCCTCCTTCATGGCATCGGACGGCTGATCGCTTGTGCTCCAGATTCTGCAACGTGTATTTACATTTCAGCACAAACCTTGGACTCGTACCGCATGGTTCAATGTTCATTTGGGTGCAGGATGTCCGCTAGGGAATTGTTTGTGTCCTCCATGCATCCCTTGCCTGCCTGCAGGGCACGGCTGCCTGTACATTAAGCTGCACCGCGCATGTGCGGCACACACAATCCCGCTCCTTCCATGAATGCATGCATGCAGGCAAGCAAGCCTTTTGCAGCGACGCCTCTTCAAAAGAGCATCGCTGCATGCCTGCACACACCACCGATTCAGGTTTGCTTGCCACCAAGCTGTACGGTTTCTGCATATGGTGCGGAAACAGAGGTTTTCCTGTGATACGTACTTGTAATGCAAGAAGTCCAAGGGGCACGATGTGGTGCTTGTGATGACCAGCTTATGTCTGGTCCATCGCTGCGTGGTTGGCACCACTTTGCGAGCTTTTCCATTCTGCCAGAATCTGCCGTCGCGTATGCCTTGTGGCAAGATTTCACTGCATCTGCATAGCGCGGGGCATTCCCATAGCTCCACCTGCCTATCGTGAACCATACACATGCATGCACTTTGCATGAAAGTTTCCCTTTGTAACCTTGTCTGATTGACGTGCAATGAATTTACCAACACACATGGTTTAGCATGGGCTGCACTGACAAACAATCGGTGGTGTGCCGTGAGGAGCGCGTTTTGCGTGCGTCACCTTGTGTCATGAACCTGGCCAAGCACTTGATGCAGTTGCTGCATCTGGTGCAACGCATGACAAACTGTATCGTCGGCCAGGGCGAATGCGTCCCGAGCCTGTGCACGTGTGATACTTGCAGGACCTGACCGCTTGTTGTATAGGTGCACTCCACAGGCCGGTCTCCTGCAACCTGCCATCTGAGCACGCGCCCCTGCCATGCATCTGCTGCTGCGCAAGGGGGCAGTCATGGATGCCATCCATACACTTTGAAGGCAGCAGGGGTGTGAAGCAAACGGGTGTAACGGGTGTGTGCCCACCACCACTTGACTGCACACACGGCCATGCACCGCGGTTGCTGCAGTAGCAGGGATACCCACAACCCAGCTTCACAGATGGGCCTTGCAAACCATGTAGCAAATGAACCAAACCCCAGCAACGGTGACAATGTGCCATGGAACCAGCAGCTGTCTGCCTAATACTATTAATTCGTCAGGCGTGCATGTGGGACCGAACGCGGGACACGGGTGCTCACCACCTGTATTCTCGAATTGTCACAAGCCATGTTGCCCTTCCTGAGTCACTTACTATTGCATACCTGCTGTTGAATACAAAGCGCAACCTCCTGTGAGTTGTTCCTGAACATGTTATCTGAACGACACGCACAACGACTGACGTGGTGCGTGAACATGGCCCAGTCACGAGTTCAATAGCAACCAAAACATGAACGGGACTTCAGATGCGGAATATTTTGCACCAGTATGCATGCTTTGAACCGCCTGTTGGACTAGAAAGGCTCGGGTTGAGGCGTTGAGCCGTACAATGGCTCACCGGTGGGCTGTGTTCCTCTGCTTAATCGTCGCGGCCGTCCATGGCGTCCATGGCAGACCTGATGTGGAGCCAGCAGAGGCAGTGGCTTTGAACGGGCCTGTCCAAAGCAGCTTAGAATCAGTCTTCCGACAACGCTACAGCCACCTGACCTTGCTGGCTGCTGACCACAGCCAACAGCTTGTGGGCCTGTTGGACACCCTGTTGAGCTATGAGCTGCTGCTGCAAGCTTCTACTGTCTTGGACGTTACAGGAAGCGAGCTGTCAGCGCCAGGCGTACGCAAGGTCTTACAACACGTCCTGGCAATTTTGCCAGCGAGCCGCGGGATCACCATGTCCAACCCGGCGGACAGCCAGAGCAAGGATGACAAAGGGACAAAAGCTGAAAATGCGGCTGTTAAGGTATGCATATCTACGGGGCGCACACGGCTTGGCAGGAGGAGCAGGTGCTTATCGAAGGCTCTGCTGCGTGCCGGTCTGACTGACAGATAAAAGCCTGTTGTGGACCAGTCATTGTCCTGCACCCAGAGCACCTCCCCCCTCCTGCATCGTCAGTGATGCTATGTGGGTAGCGTATGTGCATGTGAAGCACCTGTGTGTTGCGGGCTGAGCGACAGGAACCCTTGGTGGTTGAAGCACTCCGAATCCCGCCCTGCATGTTCACAGGCGGCCTCAACACTTCAAGTTGAGCTGCAGCAGCTCATAGCACTTATGGATGGGCTTCAGATGCCAGCTCTCCCGTACCCGCTGACGCGGCGGGTCATCCTGGCTGCGCTCACACGCTTGCGCCTGCAAGGGGGACCACCGTGGGACGGCGCCTGCGACGCACTGGTCCGCCAGATAGTCCAGCGCCTCTTCCTCGCTCACCGCACAGGCGCTGCCAACAAGGGCTCTATTTACTGGTCCCACGTTTCCAAGTCCGGTGGCACGACCGCCTGTCGGGTGCGTTTGATATTCCGCTTGACGCCACCTGGCGTACACCTGTCGGCTGTGTGCACGAGCCTATCACCAGCCACAGTTACAACCCTGCACTTTTACCACAAGCTGGTGTATGTTATGATACGAGTGCTGCGTTGACTGAACTTTTGCCAGCTGAGTGCGACGTCTGCGCTTTGAACATTTGTTGCCCACCGTCCAGCTGTTCTCGTCAATCAGACGAGCATCGGCTTCTTCGTTGTCGTTTGTGTCGCACAACGCTCATCATCACAGGTGGCAGGCGACAACGGGTGCATACACAACGGTGACGGTAGCACTGTGTATAATTGCATCGTGCCGTCCCTCGACGATTGGCCGCGCTGGGTGGATGAGGCAGCAGTGGAGAAGGTGCTTCCTCTGAGCAAGGTGAGGTGCTGCAGTCATGTTCTGTGCCTATTGGCAGCAGCCCTACAGCACGTGTGCGATCATGTGCGTAATGGAATTGAGTGCAGCATGAAGGTGTGTGAATTAACCAAGTCCATGACTAAAGACTACTCGGAAGACCACTGCTGGCAAGGGCATGTGACCCTGGTGGGCTGAACGTGTTGGGTTGTCGGGGTCAGGGGGTGCTGGGTCGGCGGGAGTTCAGAATTCAGAGCATCGGCTTGGGCGTGCGCAAGTGTGTGGATGCGTTTCACCACCACGACGCTGATGCCGATTGCGCACTGCAGCCGGCGGGCTCTGCAGCAGCACAGAATTGAATGTGCATGTGCAGGCAAGGTCACATCCGACCTCACATGTAGCCAAAAATGCTGGCATCCTTATTGCTGCTAGCAAGAGCTAGCCAATTTGCTGCCTGCCTTGACGCGAATTGTACATGCCCGGATGCTGGGTGCCGTTGTCCTGCCGTGTGCCACGTGCACATGGCACAACGCTGCAACTCACCACCACCATCCCCACATGCAAGCCCTACTACAAGCTCACGTTGGCGTTGTTCCCTGCACCCCGCAGAATGCCAGCGCCCAGGTCAAGGTGCTGTTCGGAGTCCGCCCCGAGCACTCTCAGTACAAAAGCTACGATAGCATGCAAGAAATGCAGGCCGTGCCCAACAACGGCAGGCGCCTGCACAGGCTGTCCTTGCAGAAATTTATTCCTCCCGCCACCACCGCACCCGCATCGGTCACCTCCGCGGGCGAGTCCGCAGGCACGACTTCGTCTTCACCCGGGCTTTCGCCCGACTCCCGTTCCCCACTTACACAGGAAGCCACTGCAGCAACGTTGGACGACAATCTCCTTTCCATAGATGCTTCTGACAGCGCATCAAGCGCATTGAGGTCGAGGGCATTACGCGTTGATGCCTTTGCGTCTGGGTTTTTTGCGGAAGCGGCGGCCGCCGCAAGACGCGCCGCCAGCGAGCGGCAGCAGCGCCGCAGCGCAATGGGCGTGCCCCTCCTGCCCCGCACATACGCCGGGTCCGTTCAGAGCTCGACGACCGCCGCCGCCAGCGCCACCGGCACTATCGACAGCGCTGCGGCCGCTGGTACCAAGCAGGAGGACAACGCTGCAGCAGAGAGCACCATTGCAGAGGCTGTGAAGCGAGTGAAAGCGGACCTGAGCCTGGTGCAGATGCCATGGCGTGCGACGCTGGGGTACACGAGGGAGCGCGTGTGTGAGCACTTGGAGAAGTTTGGTTGCGGGGGCGGAAGTCTGCTTGGCTTGGCCCACACCAACTTCGTCATGGTAGGTGCCGGAGCGGGCGTTTCTGCACTTGCTTGATGTCGATGTGCGTGGCTACACTGAAATTCTTCTGGAGCCTGCATGGATGTTTGTAACTGTGACGGAGGCATGCATGCGTGACCTGTGTGCTTGCTTGCTTGCTTGCTTGCTTTCTTCCATGGTGCTTTTCCGCTTGTGCTCGTGGTCTCTGCAGAATGAGTACACGCTGCACAGCGCCGATGTGTCGCGTGAGGAGAGCGTCATGCTCTGCCCCAACCTGTTGAACGCCATCCTGCTGCGTGACCCCGCCACCCGCCTGACGTCGCACCTGCAGTGGATTCTGGCGGTGGGTGATGTGCTGGCATGGTTGCATTGGATCATCATCTGCCATTCTGCATGCTGTAGAAGTTCAAGATGGCCTTGATTGAGGACGGCAGCAGGATTACATGTACGTGAGCAGGTTGAAGCGCTTTCCATTTCGCTAGGTGTATCGAGATCCAGGCCACGCAGTCAGCAACATCGGACATCAATGTGCAGCTGATCGTAACGCCATATAACAACACCATTTGAACTGCGTGCACTGTGGCATGGCTGATAGCATGCTGCATGGTCATAATAAGCTGATGCATCGCTGGTACAGCCGCATGCATGCCCCGTCAGAGGCTGCGGTGTGCTTGGCAATCACCTATTGCTTGCACGCATCAGCTGCTGCTCTCCACTATCACATGGCCACGCTAGACAGCCCGCGGGCTGATTCACCGGTGCCCTTGCAGATGTTCCTGACAGTGGACAGCGCGGGTGCGCTCCAGCACCTGCCAGGGCTGAAGGCGGAGGTGTGGCGGACAATGGCGCCTGCGGTATTGGTGAGAAGCGGTTGACTGCAATGCACGGCGGCTGTACTGCAATTGAGCTAGCGTGCTGTGTTCGCACATGAAGTAAATAAGTAATGCATATGCACAAAGGTATGTGTGTGCCCCACGGGAATACATCGCCACATGCACACGCTCTTACGTGAACGCCACGCTCGCTTTGACTGTGAACGGTCTTGCTGTGTGTACGGCCCCCTTGCTGTATATTAGCATATACCTACACTGCTGCTGCTGCTCGGCCCGCAGGACAACTACCTGGCACGATCTCTGCTGGGTGAGAAAGTCTTTCACGCGCGTCCAGGGCAGCTCACGGCCACGCACACGCGGCGTGCCAAGCTGATGCTGCTGCAGTACGACGTGATATTGTCCCTGGAGGACCCCGAGACCAACACGCTGACGGTGCAGTACGGTCTCGGCTGGACCATCCCGCTCAACTCCACGCACCTGCGCAAAAACGATGCGGGGGAGCAGAACGCAACGCTGCTGGCCCGCATAATGCCTGCGGAGCCCGAGATGCAGGAGCTATTGGCCGCGCAGGACATGGACAGAGAGGTGAGGAGGGGAAACGGGGTGGTGCTTGGTTGCACTGTCATTGTGGTTTCGGGAGGTGGGGCCTGCAGAACAAGTGTCTTCCGCCAGCAGGTGGGGCAGCAAACGGCGTTTCTGCAGGCTGTGCCTGTCAGTCTCCAGGGCAATTACGGAAGATCCAACCCAAAAGGTTGCACATCATGTGTGTGTTGAAGGAAGATCACACACTCCCTCCGGCTACTCCGACGGGTCACCTTAAGGTCCCTCGCGTTGGCAGTCTTGGCACACGGCCAACAATGCCATGCACACAACCAACACCACGTGCTTGTGCTTGTCATTTGCCTGCTGCTTGTGTGCAGCTGTACGTGTTCGGGCGCCTGCTGCAGTCGCTGGACGGACTGATGTGGCAGATTGCACGGGATGTGCTTGGGTACGCGGACCCACTGCACAACAACAACGGCAGGCCAGCGCTCGCTGAGGAGGCGGCAGTCGGGCAACCAAGGGGATGCGGTTATGTGACGCAGGACACGTTGATGATGGCTCAGCCGTGAGGGGTCCTGACAGCCATATGATGGGTGTGCATCCCACCGAGAGCAAACACCGAGAGCAGGTTTGCGGCGTTGCCCCCTATACCACGCATCCTGCTGGACCCGTTTGCCCTTCTATGTTCTTGCCCAAACTCCCTCCCCTTCCCTCACTTTGCCAGTTTGTTTATATCAGCGGGCCCCGTAACATGCAACTGTCCCAACGACACGCATTCTCTCACTGTCCTGGCGGCCCTCCCATCCTTGTTACCTCCCTCCCTGCTCCGAAGTCCCGGCGTACTGCGCCCCCCCCCCCCCACCCCACCCCCCCACACACACACCTTGCACCTGGGCCATTTACACACGCACCATCCTAGCTTTCAGACCCTGAATGCCTCTGTTGGTGCGGGCTGTGTTGGTGCGGGCTCACTTCGTATCTGGCCAAATGCTCAGTAGAAATAGTAGGCCATCGGTGGTGAAGCGAAATTCCCAGACGGGCTCAGAAGGAAGCTGCCAGGAGGAGGTTTTCGCTGCATGTGAACAGGCTGGCCGCCCTTCCCACACAGCAGCATACATGCTAACATACGCTCTGATGCCTGATGTAGCTGGTGTAGCTGGTGTAGCTGGTGTGGACACCTACCTGACATGGTTGTGTGCGGGATAGAATCCTATACTGAGCGTATGTATCGGGTAAATGTGGGGATGCTGCCCATCACGCATTCATGCAGTGCGTGCGTGGGCATGCTGTACACGCTAGGTACTCGTGTACGCGGCCGGCAGGCGCAAGCGATGCTTCACCGTGCGCAATGCTGAGCATGCGACAGCATTTTGACAGAGACGCAAACACACGCTGGTGCGCTGGCAATTTTCATTTGCCCGTATGGACGTGCAGCTCCTGCAACCAGTGCACCATGCTGCCCTATGTACTGTCGTCCTGTTCCTGAATTTGGTGGAATTTTTCGTTTGCTGCCACCTATCACTGCCTTGATCTCAGTAGCATGTGTAGCATGTATGTGGTGTGAGCCATCGAATTCTTTATTTTTCTTCACCTTGATGCAGGAAAGCCTGATGTGCCTTTCCCTATCATGCTCAGTCGGCCATGCACATCACCGCATGTCCGGGGTCGCGTCAGCTTCAACTCCCTACCCTGGCACACTGACCGGCTGCAAGGCAGCGAGCGAATGCTGGCAAAGGGCCCTGGGCCTGTTGCTGGCCTGTGACGGTTGCTTGCGCCTCGCTCGCACAGCCCCTTATGTCTTCAAAGTTTGAGGGAGGGAGACGCGCTTGCATGGGGCGCCTCACTCCACAGCCTCTTGCCGGTTATGAGGGTGCCGGCGAGGTGCTGGCGTGCTGCGTGCACCTTTTCTGCACCTTTTGGTTTGCCTGGTGGTCACTGGCTTATGCCTACGTCGCTTGACAGGGTGCAAAAGGCCATGGAATGAATCCAGTACGGTATGTAGACCCTGCCCTGACACCCCTCGGGAACGTTGAACGTGACGCACCATGCTTTGAGCCTCCAGTTCCGCATGTGCTGGATACGCATGCGCTAGGTGCATGCACATCTGCTGCCGTGGTTGATCGGTTCACGTGACAGGCGCTGCTGTGTTGCAGCAACGCGCTGTCAGGCTCTCGCGCTCGCATGCGGCTGCACGGCCCAACACGCATACAGTCGAGGACGCGCTTGGCTAGGTTGGCGTGTAACGCAACTAAAGCCCTGAACCACGTTGCTCACGCACAGGCCCGCCTACCAGCCACCTGTTATGCGTGTGTGTTCGGAACTGTGTTTGGCACGGCGTCAATGTATGATGCTACCTGGCAGGTAGGTCATATGTGGGTGAGGCAGCTGTACTCGTACGGGTGAGACGGTGCATGTTCAATACTACATTGTCTCACTGTGTAGCTGCCATGCATTTGGACGTGCTCGACTGATCGATGTACTCCTAAATCCGAAAGCTCTCACGCACAGTGCGGACTGCTTCGGTTACAACCGGCAAATGCATGCATAAGCCACAACACAACATGCCCCAAACCTCGTAAACATGGCCTACCTCGCCTTTGCATAGCAATAGGAAGCACCAAAGCTGTTCAATTTAGTCTCTTGACGCCTTCCTCGTTCACTTTTTGCGTGCAGCGTTTCTCTCATGAAGTTCTTGACCTTACCTGCCTGAACTTGACCTTTATCCCCCGCAGCGACCTTGGAATTTGAAAATGTTGGAAATATGTAGCTAGGGGTGTACACACTGCGACACGTGGTTTGCGGAGCGGTCCGTACGGTCAACGAGAGGGCAGCATGGCTGATGCGCACTTGCTCGCCCAAGTGAGTGTGGTGCGCTTGTTGATCAATTACTGTTGCTAATATCTATCTACGTTAAGCATTGTGTCCAGGTAACTTCGCTTGTGTGCCGACACTTGCGACATTCGGTTTGTCACCCGCTTGTTCTTGGGGGTGCAGGACCGGTGTCAACACCAAACAGCCAAGAGGCGTTGAGCCAGCTCACACACTACGCAAATGTCAGAGTCAGCAACAAAGCAGTCTGGTGCTTCCGAGGTCGCGCCTGCGCTACTCAGGCCGCTGCGCGTGGCGCTTGCGGCAGGGGGCACGACAGGCATGCGACCCAGCTCAGCCGCAAACGCGCGCCATGTCACTGTGCAGCTGTCGGAGCCTCCTGCAGCACAACCGCAGGTGCCCAGTGGCACGGAGCCTCTGCCTGGTTTGGACACGCAATCCACGGGTGGCAACGAATCCATTTCCGGCAAGCAACGCGCACGTGGGGTCCCACACAAGCCCTCGCCATCACGCTCAGCTATGACAGCAGTGCTGTCAACGACACCACAGAGCACTGCTCAGCCTAACAGCACAGCGCATCCACCGCAACCTGGTACAAGTACACGGCCTGGGAGCGGCAGGAACAGCGCACGCGGTACGGGCACGTCCGAGCCCACATATGCAGCAGGGCAGGCCCAGGCGGGCCTTGCGGGCTCCGCGCTGCGTGCACCGCTGCCAGGCGCACCCCTACGCAACTCCTTGTGGACCGGGGGCGGGCCCGCGCCAAACCACGCGTGGGGCGGCGGCGGCCGCGTGGGTGCAGCACACGGGGGACGCGACAAGGCCCTTGGCAGTGTGCAGGGCTCCGCCGTAGGTAGGCGCGGCTGCGCAACCCGCATTCATGAATGCACGCGCGTCCACATGGGCGCATGTGGATGCGCGCGTGCTGGCGGATGAGTTGCCTGACGTCGTGGCGCGGTGATGCGTGTCCCCCACCGCCTGGCCGCAGCCTACCACCGCCCTCCGTTCGTGCCCTTGCTCCTGGACACGCTGTGCATGGATGCTTGATGTGCCGTACCTATCGTGTCCTCGCCGCTTGTCACCGGAGCATAGTGAGAATTGCGCCCTGCCATGCTCAACCCACATGCAACATGCGGGACGGCGTTCACATGCCACGTGTTTGGCGTGCATACTGACAGTCTTGGGTTGTTGCTATGGCGGGAGCGATGCAGGTGACGGGCTCTACGGCGGCAGCGTGCGGGGCTCTATGGAAGGCACCACCGCAGCAGCGCTGGCCGCGGCAGCCGCCAGCCCGCATCAGCTGGGCGCCAACGCCATGCTCCCCGCGGGCACTGTCGTGGCAATGACCCCTATTGGGGGAATCGCGCTGGACATGGTCAGGCTGGGGAAAATCAAGAAGATGCTGGACGAGTATTCTGACGATGAGGATGCGTTTGGGAAATTCCTGGGGGGCGTGCTTGGCGGGGATGCGGATGACGACGGGGAAAGCCTGTCGCCCCGAGGAGGCAGCGGCGGCGGCTATGGAGCGCAAGGGATCAGAAGCGGCGCGGTGGCAGCGCCGTGGGGGGAGAAAGCTGCGGGCGGTGGCGGCGGCAGTGGCGGCGCGAGTCCGCGCGGCGGCGGCGGTGCGGCCGGGCAGCACGCGGCGGGCTTGCGCCACACTGCCGGCGTCAAAGTATCCGGATGGCAGCCGGTGAGGCCAACTTGCTCCCGTGAATCCACACACGTATGCTTTGCTGAGCCGGCTCAAGCGATACAAATGGACTGGTGGTTGTGTACATGCATGCCGCATGCAGCATGCGGCAGCCACATGGCTGTTGGGGGCCTGCAGCATCGCTTTTATGTCCCTGCGATGTTGCTGCTTCCTGACGCCACCTGTTGTCACTTATCACTTGCCTGCCTGGATACATATGTTTTCATATCCATATCACCCAGCATATCGCCATATGAAAACATACAATTTGCGAACATGCGTTGGATGCT
>BDDA01000001.1:415049-434169 GCA_001662385.1 Chlamydomonas asymmetrica | reverse complement strand
GTGGGGGGGGGGGGGAGGGGGCGCGTCCTGCTGTGGGGATTGCCTGCCCCAAAGCAGCCTGCTTGCGCAGCTGGATCCACACCCTTCAAGCACTTCAATATCGCAACAGGCAGCAATCATAAATGCATAGCACGTGTGTGTGGTGTCTGAGCCGTTATGTCAATGCGCTAACAGGCCCACGACGAGACTCAACTGCCTTTGAATTCTGTGCTTGACGCGTGGTACGGATGCATTGCTGCTGCCAGGTGCGGGGCTTAGAGCGTGACCTCGACCGCGCGCGCGCCGAGTCCGCCAAGGTGCTGCTGGAGCTGGACAAGCTCAAGCACGTGCTGCAGCAGAAGACCATGGAGGCGGCAAAGGCAAGTGCACGCATGTGGTATACTCTGCTAATACGTGAAGCCATGCACTTGGCTTGCCTATGTGAGGTGAATGCACAGTCAAATATGTTGCATTTTGGCTGCTGATGTGCCACCCGCAACCCTGCTGCGCTTCCTAGCGCTTTGTCTCGTTTAGTACTCGCATCAAACGGGCATTCCTGGCAAGCGCATCCTCAATGCGCCAGGCCTCGGCAGCAATGCTTTCTGCTACGGCAGAGCACACGTTCCGCGGAACCGACCTGCCTATCTGTGTGCTCCACACCGCCTGCTGCTTGCTTTCACTCTTCAGTACTCCAAGGAGGTTTCGGAGCTCAAGGCGCGGAGGGACAGCCCCACACATGCCTCGGCGTCCGGCTTTGCGTCGCCTGCACCACCGCCACCACCCCCGGCACCGCACGTGCACGAGCTGGAGCACGAGCTTGCGCTGGCGGCGGTGCGCATGCAGCAGCTACAAGAGTGAGTCAGCGAGTGGATGCTAACTGACCATCACGGCATCACATCCACCTACGTGAATGGGGCGGTCATGCAGTGTGGTACCGGTACCCTTTTGAGTCACGCCGTACTGGGTTTTACGTCATTTTGGTGCGGTGCGTGTGGCATTACGAGGGGGGCTTGCACCAGATACTTGGTGCGGCGCGGCGTGATGGGGCGTTGAGAGCGCAGCGCGGCTGTGGCACGGTGCGTCTGGCGTGGGCGTCAATGGCACAATGTACTCGGCACAGCCGCAGAAGAGGCAGAGGGAGTTATGATGTTGCTTGTCCGTGTGCACCTGCGCAATTTGGCGCAAGGATATATCATCGCACCTGCGCTGCTGTCATGCGACGCAGGGAGAGGGACGCGGCCATTGCTGCTGCTGAGGACGCGCTTCATCAGGCCCTGGAGCTGCAGCAGCAGCACCACCACCACCAGGCGGCCGTCTCTTACTCCACCCAGACGTCCTCAAGGGCAGGCGCGCTGGCCGCGGCCGTGGCCTCGTCGCTGGCTGAGTTCGCAGCAGGCGGTGACGCTCCTGCCATGGCCGCTACTGGTACTGATGAACCGCAGTCTGAGGTACATTCCATGGCGGTGCAGACCTCCATGTTTTTTGCCTCCACCGTGCCCCGTGCGTCCCCCAGCAGCGCTATTGACCCGCCCGGGCAGCAGCAGCAGCAGCAGGCGGGTGGCGAGGACTCAACCTCTGCACTGGGCGAGGATGAGCCTGAGGAGCCGGGATCATCAGCGGCAGCAGCCATGCAGCAGCAGCCGCAGCAGCAGGTAGATGGGTTGATGCAGGAGGAGGTGGATGAGTCAGAGGGGGAGCGGGTGGAGGGGCCAGCAGCGCGTAGTGCAAGCGCCCGACGCCTTCAGGGTCACGCTGTCGCGGGGGAGGCGGCGGTGGCGGCGATGATGGCGGAGGCCATCCTGCACGGCCTGCAGCAGCGCCTGCCGCAGGTGCGACAGCACGCACGTTGTATGTTCACATCGATCTTGTCAGTGCCCGCGTCCAGGACGCGGTGTACGCTACGTCGCTGTGTATCGTAGCCAATAGACAACACACGACATGGACTCATGGTAGATGGCAAAGTGCATATGTGTTCAGACAACATCCTGTGGAGCCCCGCAGCATGCATATGCGCATATATGCTTCATGTGTGTGATGTCGACACACCATTGCGATCCGCAACGCGTCATCCGGCATGCGCAGGCGCTGACGGGCAGCATGATGAGCGCCCGCAGCTCTCTCTCCGGACGCACGCCCGGGCGCGGGCAGGAGGAGGCTGCGGGCCTGCAGCAGCGGGGGAGCGAGAGCGGCACGCCTGGCGGCGACGGCATGGACGCAGACACTGTCGGCATTGCCACTCGGCAAGCCGTGAGCACAGTGCTGCAGCATGTGCGGGCGCAGGTGCGCAGGGTGACAGCGCGCGCTGGTGGTGGTGTTTGTGGTGGTGGTGCCCACCGTCGTGTGTACACGCTGTGGCTATGGCTGTGGCTGCTTAATGTGGCGTGGCACCCTCGCCTGCCGTCTGCTGGTTTTGCTGGGCCTGGACGGAACGGCGTAGCTTGTAGCTGGTCAGCAAGCGTGCAGCAGAACGCGACAATACCTTCTGGGTTTCAGCTGTTTTTGGGGGGGGTGCCAAGAACCTGCCACTGCCAATCAGAGCCAAGGGCAAAAGACTGAAAAGACTACGTTGGCTGACAGTAACAGGCGGTAACGACTGGTACATCCCTTGCCCCTTGCTCCTAATGCACCATACCGGTACCAGCAAAAAGTAAACATGCGGTACCTGCGCCCTGCAACAACCCCGTATTTGCAGGTCCGTCAACATCTGATGGCCATGCAGCAGCAGGCGACATCCGCCATGCAGGCGGACGCATTGTCCGCCGGTCAGCCCCTGAGTATGAGCATGAGCGCCAGAGGCCGCGACCCCCGTGGCTTCAACGCCGGCTCCGTGTCAGCGCGCAGCTTTGCTAGCCTCAGCGGCAGCCGCCAGCCGTCCCGCCTCAGCGTGGCGGGCACGGCGCGCTCGGGTCAGCTCCAGGGCGACGCTGCGGCGGCGGCGATGATGTTTGCTGCGGCGCCTGAGATAGACGCGAGGCTGGTGTCATTGTCAATGGGCATGGCGGTGAGGGAGCAGCTGCTAGTGGTTGCTCGTACTGCTGCTGCTTGGATTGTACGGTTTTCACCATTCTGCCGCAACTGTGTTGCAGGGAGGGTACGCACCTGATCGGCAAGCACAGCGCAGGGCATTCGCAACTGGTGTGCGTCGACATGCGCCTGAGACTTGACAGCACAACAGCCTTGCTTCAATGTTTACACGATGCTCTATGGTGCATTATGCATGTCGTACAAGTGTGCGGGTGGGTGTGCGCACGTATGTGTGGCGTGTGTGCAGCCGCTCCTGGGTACCGCCGCCATGAGCAACGTGGAGGCTCAAAGCAGCGACTCATTCATACAGGTGAGAGCGGCCACAAATACTCGGCTCTGCAAACGCATGGGGCACCGATGCATGCAGCGCCTGGATGACCCAAACACCTCTCGGCTTGTGCGTCGCCGGCGTTGGCGCCACGAACAGAGCGGAGTGTATACTCAAAGTGCTATAAGTGCAGGGTGATCGAACATTGCACAAGGACTGCAATTCAAGATACTTTGTATGTTGCGTTGGTGCTCACCTACCTGCAGGATGAAGGGGCTGATGATGAGGAGGAGGCGGAGGGAGTGAGCGCGCGGGTGTTTGAGCTGCTGCCGGCCAGGACCTCATCCTCACTCAACGCGCGCGCCACCACGACGTTGAGAGCTGGCAGCCTGGCGCGTAGCTCCAGCGTGATAGTCCCGTCCCTCAACCTCGCAGCCCTGCAGCAGCAGCAGCAGCAGCGGCAGCAGCAGCAGCCGGTGTTGCAGGCGCAGCTGGCCGGTTCGCTGCAGCCTGCTGGACCCGAAACCGTCGGCCGCACACGTGTTCAGGATCAGAATCAAGATCAGGATCTTGAAGACCTGGTTGTGATTGGTGCCAACGGCGAGCTCTCTTCCAGTGCGCTGGGCCAGCCGCAGCCGGCAGCATCAGCACACATCGATACAAGACAACTTGACAGCACCCCTGAAAATGTGGACGCGGGCGGGTTTGCTGATGGGCTGCTGGCTGCCAATGGACAGCCGATGCTCACCGCAGATCACCTGCAGGCTCAGGCGCTGCTGCAGGCTCAGATTGAACGAGGCGCGGCGCAGCTGCTGGGTTTCCCTAGCCCGTATATGTTTGAGGCCGGCGGGTTTGACGCTGACGCTGTCGCCGCCGCCAACGCCGCCACCAGTTTACCCCCGGAGGCCTTTGAGGGCCTGCCGCCGCCGCCGCTAGTGCCGCAGCTGCCGCCGCCTATTGTTTTGAACGGCATCACGTTCGTGCCATTGAGCCCCTACGGCACTCACGCGCTGGTGCATGCCGGGGGAGCTGCCCCGGCACGATTCAGCTCCTCGGGTTCCGCTAGGATCAGCAGCAGTGGCACAACACGGCAGCAGCAGCCGACGTATCCGCCGCCGCAGCCATCGGCACGCCAATCCAGCCCCGGAAAGGAACGCATGGCTGGCAACGCTCCCAGGACCGGCGCTGCCGTAGGCGCGCTGACGGGCGCGGGGGCGGGTGGCATTCCGCCCCCGGCGCAGGTGGTGAGCGTGAGCCTCGCCGGCCCCTCCACCAACTACGTGGCAATGGCCTCTGCGCGGCGGCGGCAGGCGGCGTTCGCAGCGCTGCACAGCAGCTACCTATCCGGCGCAGCGACCGCGACAGGCGCCACCGCCGCCGGGGCGCCTGCAGAGGGCGGCTCACTGCAGCAGAGCGGTGCGCCAGCAGCGCACCGCCAGCGCCACTCAGACTCCACCGGTGGCCCACAGTTCCTAGCTACTGCCCCTGGAGCCAATCAGTACGTGTACCCTCATATGGCCGCACACGCTAGCCCCCTCATCACCATCAACAACCGCCCGGTCTTTGCTACCGACGCGGATGCGGTCGCCGCGACGTCCCTCAAGGCGCTGGCCGCCTCGGCAGCAGCCTCTCGCCCTGCCTCCGTACCTGCCTCTGCCGGTAGCTACCCCTACCAGCAACACGCGTACATCGATGGGACAGCGGCGGCGGGGACGGAGGGGTGGGGGGCGGGGGGAGGCGGTGGCGGCAGCGGTGGCGCAGGTGTGGCGGTTGGTCAGGGGACGTGGGGGGCGCGCTTCCTGCGCCGCCCGCAGTCGGCTGTAGCTGCGCAGTACGACTCGTACGTGGCGGTGCAGCAGCGCCAGCAGCAGCAGGTGAGGGGCTGTACACGTGCGGGCTGTTGTGCAGTGTGACCATGGCCCCATGTTGGGCATGTCCGCATGCCATATGGCTGCCACACAGGAGCTTGGCACGGTGCATCATGCAGCGCATACGCAGGAAGCAAGGAATGTGCAGGACTAGGATGATGTGCAACATGACATCTGGCAGGGCCGATTCTGGTTTGCCGCCCTCAGAATGGGATTGGAATGGGAATGGGGACATCAGTGTTGTGTTGGCGTTGGGCACCCCAACCGCGGGTCATGGGAGCGCGATACTCTTAACATGTCCCTTGCGTGTCCTGAGTGAGGTTTTGGTGTGACAGGAGGTGGTGGATGTGCCTGTGTGGGTGTGAAAGGCACGCAAAGTTGCACACAACACATTCAAAGGCCGGGTTTACCAGCATACAAAGAGGTGCTTGTTTTGCGCTCGGCCGCATGTCCCTTGACTGTGTGTGTGCACGCAGGAGAGCCAGCAGGCCGAAGGCGCAAGGGGCCAAACGTCACCTTCCAGCACACGCCGCGCGGTCAGCCCTCCGCGAGGTGTTGCTGCGCTGGCCAGCGCAGGCGCCAAGGTGCGCACCGGGTGGGAGGGCATCTCAATAGGTGCACCCAGGGTGCGCGCATAGCCTTGTTAGTTGTTTGTTGATCTTGGTGTTTCCTATGATCAGCTTGTAATCTCGCTTGTCATCCAGGAGCCTAGAGCCTTTCTCCGTGCTTACGGCATTGCCAGCACTTGTAAACATGCTTAGGTTGCTCCCTTACCTGCCCAGCTGAAGGAGGAAAGTGTACTTTCACGGTTTGTGCGCATATGGTGTACGCGCAAGCATTATGTGACCGTGGCGAGGCGTGACAATGTGTGGTGGTGTTATGGACGCATGCAGGTTCGCACCGTATCCGCCTCGCCCCACAAGGGCTTTGCCATGAACGGGCCTGGCATGCGGCCGACATCTGCCCGGCCGGGCAGCGGCGCAGCGGCCGGAGGAGGAGGAGGCAACGCGGGCGTGTCGGTGTCCGGCGAGGACGCGGGCCCTCCTGACTCTGTGGTCGTGGGCAACCTGCAGCGCGGCATCGGCCACATGCCGCCCATCAACGAGTGAGCCTGGCTCGGTGCCTGTGGTTATCAGCCTAGCGTTGTTGCGTAGTTTAGTCATCCTCGAAAATCTAACACGTTCGCATTAACGATTTAACGGTACCTTGAGAACGACATACCAGTAGTGGAGTCAGTAGCTTCCTGGGGTCCTTGGCTTTTGTCTCATCCTCCTCCCTGGCTTGGCCTGTGCCGGCATCACGTGCTGCCGCTTGGCGTTCACTGGCGCATCCGCATTCCCTCGCGGGCTTGCCCTCCGCTTGCTGAAACTCATCACATGGCATGTGGACCCTTGGCTTGCTACACCTTGCCACGTGTGCACCCTAATCAACATTGTGCGCTGTTGTGTTGTGTTTGTGCGTGTTGCGCGAGCCCACAGGGTGCGTCTGCGTACCGGCAAGGACGCCGCCATCGCGTCCATGCTGCTGCCAGCGTATGCAGAGGATGCGGCGCAGGAGCTTCAGCTGCCCAGCAGCGTGCAGGAGCTGCAAGCAATGGTGGGTAACAGCGTCCCCGAACACCCCTCGCCCTCGTCCACTTACGCCCTCGTTTAGCTGACATGCTGTGTGTGATCCATATGCTGTTGTCAGTGATTACGCTGTTTCGGCTCAAGAACAATGCTCTCAATGATCCGCATCGGAAGATGACAATGCCGATGGCCGGCGAGGGGGCACGGAGGAACCCCTGCACCTGCCCTGCGCACATCGTTTCACTTGCCTATGCACGCATCATGCCACATGTGTTGGCAAAAGCATGTCACATGCGTCGGCAGCGAGAGGGCTGATGGCCGCAGCAGGGATCCAAGGTGAACAAAGCACTTGCCATCGCATTCATATGTTGGTGTGAGCCAAGGGTCTGAATGGCAGCTTCGGTGCATGCACAGCTCCTTTGTATGGTCTCTTGCACGTGCATCTGTAGGGCCTGCTGCATGCAGCCGTGAAACGGCTGTCGTGTTGTGTGCGTGTGCGCGTTGCCAAGCAGGTGCGTGACCTTCACGGCAAGCACCAGGAAGCCATCATGCAGGCCAGCAACGTTGAGGTAGGTGGGGCCAGGCGTGCCGCCCTTCCAGGCTCGGGACTTTTGGCTGTGCACGCCGGTCAAGGGGGACCAGGGATCGCGTTGCCTGCATGATTGGTGTAAATGCACCCTAACTCTGCTGCATGAGCTGCTGCATGGGCCACAGCAAAATTGCAGTGGGTCTCTCGTGTGTCAGCCCTCTCCATAGCTGGCATCCGCTGCACATGATTCACACGTGCATGCTACGCTCACGCGCTCATGCACAACAAAACGTGCGAAGCGCATCCCCTCAACGCCGTGATGGGTTTTCCAAGGCCGTGTGCGTGTGTCGCCGTGTCGCTGAAGCATGCGTGTGTGCATGTGGCTGTGGCTGTGTGGTGCAGGCTGTGCGTGAGGAGCTGGCCTCAGAGGTGCTGGCCAGCCGCCAGGCATGGCTGGCGGAGGCGCGCCACCGCGCCGCCCTGGAGCAGCACCTGCAGCGCGTGATGACAACCATACCCGTGACCGCAGCCGCAACCGCGACCGCGAGCGGCGCCGCCGGCCGCAGCGGTGCAAGCGGGGACGGTGGTGGCTAGCACAAGGGCGGCAGGGCCAGGGGCGCTGCTGGTGCTAGTAGCGCTGCGCCTGCTGTGCAAGTACAGCGCGGTCCTGCAGAAGCTCTGCCTGCTGGCCCCTGACAGTGCGACTGACAGCTGCATATGCGGCCACCAAGCAAGGCCAAAGTGACCGCATGGCAACTGCGTATGCATATCCCCCTTCAAGCAGGATTTGCGTCCTGGGGGTACAGCCAGCAAAGCTAAGCGGCACATTCGTAGCGATGTATCGGTGTGTCATTAAGTCGAGTCCTTTGGTGCGTTTAATCACTGCAACCCAATCATCTGCCATACAGTATTCATGCACAATTCATGCTACAACTGCTGGGATTGTTCACCTGACAATCCCACTGACACGATCACCATCACATCCACCATCACATCCACCATCACATCCACCATCAGTCATCACGCTGACTGTACTTGACTGAGACGAGCGCAACCCAACTATGGCGGCATTCACGTATACCTGGGGCAACATCATTTGTATGCCTCGTGCTATGCGACTTGATCCTGCTCAGCAGTGCCTTGCTCCATGTCGAGCATTATATGCATGCGGGGTTGAACCGCAATCCAACTCATGCACGGCTTTCAATATATGTACCGCATTGGACGTACACTCATGTACTGCTGTGTGGGACGCTGCTCGAGTGCATCACCATTGGCAGCCGACGGGGATAGTGAGCAAGCCTCATGCGCATGGCCATCCCTAACACAGTGCGGCTTAGCGTGGCTGGCTGTTGTTCCCCACAGGACTCCGGCTGTAGGTTGAGCCCTGCATGCCCATGCCTGTCATGCCGGCATACGCATGACAGGGACACAAGGGCAAGCACCGTGGGCAAGCACACACACACGAGGATATGCATTCCATGTAATGCTGCAGTGCATGCATGCACAACAATCCGTGCAATGTAATGCATCACCATGTGCTCAGCTGTGCTGCAAAATCCAGATTACTGCTGCTGGGCAGTCTCTGTAAAAAGCATCGATTTACACAGCAGAGGAGGGACCAGCTGAACCGAGTCGGTTGAGGCGGGCATCCACGCGGGGGCAGCTACCTCGCTGCGGCGGCACAGCCGAGGCCGTTGCCAGTTGCCAGCATGTAACCCTGCTCCAGAACCTGCTAGCAGCCGCACACACGCGACTATCCATACAAACTGGTGGAGAGCACACTTAGTGCATTGCTCACAGCTCATCAGCTCATCTATACCTCGTAAACCCCAAACAAGGTCCCCGCGCGGCTGCATTCTAAGTATTATAGCGTCCTGGAAAGACAGCACCAGCGCAACGGCATGCGGTCAATGGAGAATACTGAATGCGCTCAGCTGCCCAACAGCAAGGAAACAGCTGGAGAAAAGAAGGCAGGTGGTGAGCATGAATAAAGGGACGGCAGGCGGTCAGCAAGGAAAGCAGCCAAGAGGTGCGTGATCCCGCAGCGCCAAGTGAATAGTACAAGTGGGGCAAGCCCACAGTTGCACTTCCCCCCATGCGCATGGCACGTGTCTGGTGTACAGGCAATGCATTGCAAGCTTGGCAGGGCAGCCGCGAAATGACACCTCGGCTTGTGTGGCGGGGAAAGAACGCACATGCCAACCCCGGGAAGTAGCGTACATCAGGTCAGAGGCATGCGCTCGCAGGCCAACGCGGTGGAGGTGCTTGTGGGAGGTGGTGGCAGGAGGGCACGCGCATTTGGTGGACGAGCACAGACGGTACCACACGACAGTTTGCGATTCACTCAATGCACGACCACAGGGCTCATGGTGCGGCCGTCCAGCCCAGTAACACCCCCTGCATAAGCCTAAAGGTTACGTGATCGTTCCAGCGTTCACAACAAACCTATTCACATCCACTCATACACTCGTAAAACCATTCTTGGACACAGTTACCGCTGGCGGTGAAACGAGGTCCATGCCTTCCTGTGTCTTCGTGCACTCGAAAAGCCTGTGAAGCCGTTGTGCATGCTCACTGCAGCGTTGTTGCATGGACGCTGCCTGTCGCGCCCAGGCGGATGGTGTGCTGGGTGCCTGCGCGCGCTCGCTGCTCAGCTGGCAAGCTGCCCGCGCTCGCCGCCAGCGCAACCCGGGGAGGTGCTCACTGTGTGTGCCGCACATGCGGCTGTGCAGCTGCTTGGCTTGATTGGCCCCAGCACTGCGGTGCTGCAGCTGTTTGGCTTGCCACTGTGGACTGGAGTTTCTTTCAGACCAACGCAGCAACTGCTGCTGTGCTCAGCGATGTCGCCAGCGATGCTGCATGGGGGCGTCGATGGTGTGGGGGGCCCACCCATAACGCCCCTATGTTGAGGCCGTGGCGGGAGGCGTCATTGGTACGAAGGTTACGTCCGAGGCTGGCATGGCAACCCCAAAGAGAGTCTCGATTTCGCGCACGACGATGTCCGACCCGTCGATGAACTCGGCTGCGTGCTCCAAGGCAGACTCATACGTTTCCCCGATGCTCTTCATGAAGGTCTCCTTGGATGGCAGCATATACAGACCTGCCCATACAGCTGTCTTTACCATGTATGTGTGGATAGGTGCGAGTGAGCCCTCGTATGCTGCCCAGATGGCATCCTTCAGCTGCATATTCGCGTCCTTCAGCAGGTTTACAAACACGAGCTTGACGAAGAGAATGACACACATAAGCCGGTGCAGGTTGCGGGCACAACTGCCCTTGGTCGTCAGTCTGCCTGCTGCCTTGTCTGCCTCCACCACGGCGCTCAGAGTTTGCAACTTCTCCGATGCATGCTTGAGCGAGTCGTTCTTCCCCGACATTTCGTACTTGGCAAAATACATGACAGGGCCTGCAAACAGAAGGTATATGGAAACGCAGCAGGTGAGTTTGAGGCTCCCTGGCTTTTGCAAAACAGGATGGTTGCGACATGACACGCTTGGTTGCCTCACCTCAGGCTACACCTCAGCCAAGCCACAAGATGTGCAGGATACAAACAAATTCATCTTGAAAAAAGATACACTCAAGCCTGTCACGAGCGCCTCGACACAAACCCGGGCCAGTTATGCTGCTTACCCAGGAAGTCCATCAGGTGCAGGATTTGGTCACATAGCACCGTAAACTCGCGGGTGCCAAACGTGGGACTCTGACTGCGAACGACTCGAAGAGAGTCCGTCAGCTTGTCTAGATACCGCTGCTCGGCTGCGTGCTGCGCCATAACACTGAATCCAGGAATGAAGTGTCCAAAACCCGCCCTATGTGTCAGAGCGGTTCAGCAGTAAAGTCCCAGCGACTGAGCTATGTGTAAATATTCAAAGTGCAGATAACTCTGTATGTGCACTGGCATGCTCTTGCAACTCACAGCTTCACCGCGGGCCTGCGCCTGCCGCGGATTGAGCATCCCGCTCAAATGGGCTGGCCTCTCTCGATAACTGCGAGGAGGCTGTATCCACCTTTTGTCAAGCGGTCAAACGTAAGCTGAAATGGCTTGTGTGACTTCAATGAGCGCTTACGCAACACCCCTTACGTGCTGCCGCAAATGTCAACCGCGCCGGTCCTTGGCGTGTAGCTCGAGAGTCTTTGCCACAGGCATACAAATAACCTGCCAGAATCAGTTGCCTGTTTGGTCTACAAGCTTATGCAGATGGCTGACCTTCCTCCCCCCCTTACACCTCACAGGAAGTTTATTAGTTATACGGGCTTTATGCGACAACGAATCAGGAAGCTGACCTTCTGGCGTAGCTGAACGCACGCATGATCATATGTTGGATATCTGATAGGTTGCACACTTGCACCTCAGCTGGGGCTGGCTTCGGGTTTGAAGGCACCACCAAATGGTTCCAACCTCCCAGCTCAGATTCGCTTGCAGCTTGCGGGTGCGCTTCATACCTAGCGAGCAGAGTGAGAACCTGAAGCTGGCCATGACACTGACAAACGAAAGTTGCACACCACTCGAACCATACGGACCAGTGGGTTGCTGAGTAGCTGTCACAGCGCGCCAAGGCGCAGCCAACGCCTTGCACAAGAGTGCGTCCTTGCAGTGTGGTGCAGGTTCAGCAAAGGCACGTGTTGCACTCGTGGGATAACGTCAGACAGGCACCCTAACGGCGCCGTTTGGACTGGAGGTAGACGCTGCCTCTGCCACGTTGCGTCCAACAGCTGAGAACCCAAAACGGCGCAGACAAGATAGACAAGGAAGCTTAAATGGGCCTCTGCGACCAATGAAGGAGTCCCTGGAGGGGCTGGCATGCTCGCAACTTTTGCTCGCAAAGCGGATCATTCGTTGACATTCTTCGTTATGCCTGGGCGCATGACGCCATGAACCTGTTCATGATCGATCCGCTGCGCTACGGGTTGTGCGTCTCAAAGGGGCACTGCACATCTGCACTCTCCTCCCGTGCACGCACGCGTGCATCCCCTCGCACCCAGCTTACAAGAAGCGCCCCATCCTGCAAAGCCGTCGCCCAGAACCGCACTGTCGTTATCTGTGCGGGCGTCAAGCACATGCAAAGCCAGGTGCGTAGGTTGTCTAGAAAACTATGTAGGTAGCGTGCGTGGTGGACCCTAGAAGAGTGTACGTGTGCGTGCGTCCTCGCATCTTGGGCTGGTGTGTTCCCATGTGCTCGGCAGCAAAGGATGATGAGCGCGACAGGTTGACACAGGAACCCATCCCAGGTTGGTGGTGCACTTGTGTGTACCAAGCATGTAGTGCAGTTTGTGAGCCTGCGTGGCTCAGCTTTTTAAACTGCTTTCCCGGTCCGGGCAGCTGCTAGTGGAGCATACCTGCACAGCGCGGGTCCTGTGGCGGGTCGAGCATTTTCAACGTGTTATCAACGCACTGCAGGTATGTTGAATGGAATGACGTGGCTGCACCAATTGGTGCAACACGACCAGCACCTGCTGCAGACGTGTAGTACTGTCGTGGGCGAGCTGCGCGGAGACCCACGTAAAGTGTAAGAGAAACACCCAGCGTAGCACAGGGACCCCTGTCGCCTTTGCGAACCCTATGACGGACTAAGGGAGCACCGTCAAGTCCGGCAAGGAGGTAATCAGGCAAAGGAGGCAATGTCAGCTCCACTCGAAGTTCTTTGACCCTCTCGGAACGGAGTGCAGTTCATGTCGCTCGTTGCTGTCAAAACCTGTTAGAAATTCAGTTGCGTCCAATATGGTGTCACATAGCTTGTGTGTCCGCAGCCAACCACATCATGGCCAAATATTCCTTCATCCGCTTGCACAGACCTTCGACTTGTGTGTCAACGGACTGTCGTAACTCACAACAGTGGCATCCGAAGTGCTACTAGCCCGTGAAACACGTTTGAAACCTTTTCTATGCCGTTTCCTGCGTGTTGCTCAATGTCCATTGTGCGTCGTAACTTTGCGTGACGAAAGCAGGCATGCATTTCGCAGCATATGCTCCCTGCTTGGAGAAGCTCGAGGTTGCATGTGTTATTTCTGATAGGCTGTCCATGACTGGCCACACCGCCACATAACCACACTTGCCAGTGTTCCTTTACCCTAACCGTGTGTACTTGCACTAGGGTCATGTCAGGGTTCATGTTTGCACAGTGAAGCAGCTTGGAACCTGTTTGGGCACTTGAAACGCCTCTTCGGCAACCAGCATGGTTCAGCTGGTCACAGCGCCTTTGTGGGGAGACACCGGTGTGCCTGGGTGAGCCGTAACGCGCAAGCGAAGGCCTCTTGCCATCATTAACGAAGGCACATGCAAACCAAACCACACAAGCATGCTGGACTGCAAAACATTCTTCCTATTGTTTCAGGTACCCGAGCCAAAGCTTATCAGGTCCGGACGCGCAAGGCCCGTGAGTGATGCAGACTGCCATCTGGAATTCACTTACTAACACGACTGCCATAAAGGACACGCGGCAAGCCTGCAATATGTCGCGACTGCTCGAAAAGCACTTTCAAAGACTAAAGTACAAGTGTGTTGCTTCCACAGCATACAACACCCGATTTCGGACAAGGCTCGCGCTAAACACCTTTACTGCCTTTACGACTGCCTTTTGCAATGTATGCAGGAACTGGAAGCAATAGTAAGTCTCACACAGGCCTCACGGCACGCTTTCACTGTCTGGATCATACAAAACAGGCCGCTGGCTAACGAAGCCCTGCTGCGGAGGGCAGCAGGGCTTCATACTCCTGGACGGTGCCCGTCGTCTGCACTGGGCTGCACATGCTGAAACGCGCAAGGCGCGCAGCCTGCCAACTGCACGTGCAGTATCATATGCGCTTGTATGTCCTAATGAAACTGACAGGTGAGTGAAGCGCATGTCTTGACCTGGTCAAGTGCTGGTCACTGGAGAATTCACTGGAGGTTGTCCGCCAAGCGGTCGTCACTAATGTGTGCGTGTTCTGTATGCGCGTGCGCACACACACACACACACATTGTCATTCACTCCTGTGTCCTGTGCAGCGAATGGATCGTGGTGTGCGCCGCCCTCGCTGCATTCTTCAGTGAGTGTGACCGCCTGCTTCGCCAGCCAGCTCCTGCACGCACAGTTGAGGCACGGGGAAAAGCGGAACGAGCTGGCGACACACATCCACTCACCAGCAGAACCTGCTTGCCGGTTCAGCGCGCCGGTACACATTGTGTGCAGCCCCATCCGGGTGTCTTGTCGCCTACGTCAACACGCGGCGCAAACTGCGGCGCACGAGAGTACTGCACCGCATGATGACCCTTGCTCGCCCTTCTAGCCCACCTACCGCCTTGCTCATCGCACCTGCGTGCTGGCTGACCAGGGGCGCGCTCGTGCTGTGAATGGGGTCCCTTACCTGCGCATGCAGTGGCCTGGGGCAACGGCGCCAACGATCTGGCCAACGCGTTTGGCACATCGGTCGGCTCCAAGACGCTTCGCTTGTGGCAGGCTTGCTGCGTGAGTCGCAGCGCCCAGGTTTGAGCAGCTTCAAACAAGCATCAAGGCAGGCATCCCACAAGCATTCCGCATGAATGCCACTGGCCCTGATATTCACATGCAGACTGCACTGCAGGCTGTTTAGAGGAGGCAGCGGCGTGCACGGTTTGATCATAATTTAACCTGTATTGCAGCTTCCTTTGATGCACACAGCCTGAATCGTGCATGCATGCGAGTGCTGCAAGGGCATATCAGGGCATTCAGGAGATGGAAACAGCTCTCGACTAGACGGCGTGTTGCGCTTGTAGCTGTCAGTGGATGCGTGCATGCATATGTCGTGGTACAGGCCGTGAGTGCAGATCACTCACACCAATCCTCCGGTAAAGCAGCAGCAGCATGCTTGACGTCCGGCGTGCCATGTGCCATGACTCGTGCTGCTGCTGCTCCTGCTGCTGTCCACTGCCCACTGCTTTTCTGTGCAGATCGCTGCAGTGTTTGAGTTCCTGGGTGCAGTGGTGCTTGGAGGCCAAGTCACAAAAACCATCGCCACAGATATTGCCCGGGTGGAGGTGTTCAACAACGTAAGTTCCTCCCATGCTGTGATCCAGGCATGGACCTGGGCAGATGTCAGGATGGAACGGATTGAGGGAGCGATGGATCGTAAGCGCCCTGACAAGCAGCATGCGGCTTCACTGCACGACCGCACTTGCCAGGCAGGCCACGGGAAGCCAGGCTGGATGGCTGGGTTTCTGATGTGTGTCAGAGGCAGAGGCACCCGTGGGGCTATGCAGTGGCCTGGGGTGCGTGTGTGTGTCATGAGGTTGGGGCCGCCGGTCGTAACGTTGTGCATCCTGCCGTACACGAGTATTGCGGTCAGGCGGCAATGCGTCGAGGAATGTGCATGGGGCCTGATGCGAGGCGAGTGTGTTGGCAACCAGAGCGGCGCCACCGACACCTCAGTGCCATCCCAGCAGGCGACGCGCATATAGAAGCACAGCAGGGAACACCTTTGGCGGACACCTCATGCGCACAGCTGCCCAACTGGAAGTGTGCCTGCTACCCATGCTGCCAGCGCCACCCGCTCTACCCATGGCAAGCTGTCGATGCTGCCGGTGCTGCCAACACGCTGCTAATGCTGCCACCGCATGCATGCATGCAGGTCCCCGAGATCTACATGTACGGCATGCTGTGCTCCCTGAGCGCCGCCGGCATCTGGGTCTTCATCGCCACCTACTCACTCCTCGCGGTGTCCTCCACACACTCCATCATCGGCGCGGTCCTGGGGTTTGCGCTCGTGTTCGGCGGCGTGGATGCCGTCAAGTGGAACGACTGCCGCCCCGACTTCCCATTCAGCGTTGGCTTCCTGCCTGTGGTGCTGTCATGGTGGGTGGCGTGGCCTGTGGGGCCAATCAAAGCGCCCCAGCGCATCTGCCTGCAGGGAGCACCGTATACGATGCATGACGTGAAGCATGTGGCTGATGCATTCTGTGCCTTGGTAGGTTGGGCGGAGCACAGGCTGTTGTAGCAGCAGCACAACAGCACAGTCGATGAGGTGCATGGGTCGCTGTGTGTAACGGCCTTGATGGTCCGATGGGACCATATGGTGCTTGTGTGTGTGTGTGTGCAGGTTTATTTCGCCTATCATGTCTGGCATCCTGTCGACCATCACCTTCCTGCTGACGCACACGCTCATCCTGCGCCGCAAGAACTCCACCAGCCTCGCCTTCTGGATGCTACCTGTGCTGCTGCTGCTGACGGTGTTCATAAACCTGTTCTTCGTGCTGAGTAAGGTGAGAAGCGTGGCAACACGCCAGTCACCTGCCTGTGCCCTGCATTGGGCACCACGCAAGGTCATGATAGCTCCAAGCAAGCCTGGTCACAGCGCACACTGTGGCATGTAATGACCCCGTTTTATGGATCCGCCTGGATCCGCCGCCATGCATTTATGAGTCTTCCAGCTGCCAAGGGCGCCTGCTTGCCTTCTTGCCATCACGCCCCAGGGCGCCCGCAAGGACATGGAGAAGCACTGGCCGCCAGTCACCAAATACTCCACGCACTGCACGTTCAGAAACAACGGCCCCAAACTTCCACGCGGAGATCCTTATAAGGATTACACAGACCTCACCAACGCAGCCGCGTGGATTGCTGCAGTCGCGGCTGGCGGCGTGGCACTGATCGGAGGAGCGATCGGCATCCCCCTGATGATGCGCTGCCACGCTCGTGACCTGGAGGAGTGAGTGCTGGCGTGCTGCTGATGTGGCGCTGATGCGTAGTGCCTGCTGAAATGGCTTGTCCAAGACCAAATCCCTTGTTCTGTGTGTGGCATGGTCCCGGGTTGAGGGCGGGCGAGTCGGGGGCTGGGATGTGAGGCTGGGATTAGCAGGTGGGGAGCCGTCAGCGGGGGCAAACAGGAACGGGGAGACAGGGGAACAGGTACATGAATGCCTGTAAGATAAGCAGTGTTGCCATGCAGGATGTGTGCACGCATGCACATGTGCGGGTGTGCGTTGCAATTTGACGCAAGGTGCTGAGCAGCCGCGTGCATCACGGGCGCTGACTGCGCACCTCCATTCGTGGTACAACCTGTCCTAGTCCTGGAACTGCCTTGGCCCGTAGAGATGCCCAGCGGTATGATCGCTCGTCGCTGTGTTGCAGGGAGAAGCGTGTAGAGGAGGGCGGTTACAAGGCGGAAGAGGTTTCGGAGGCCTTCGTCGTGGTGGACGGCACAGAGCCTCGACTGGAAACGTCTCACCACATCCTGATGCAGGCCTGGTACTGCCTGAAGTACCTTGTATTGAGGGCGGTACACCAGGTGCTGAAGGGCATGTTTTATGATGTACACCAAAAAGTCTGCAAGGTGCGTGGAGTAGGATACCATGCTCGCATGCGGGCCAAGGAGCGGCGCACAATGCATGGTGCATGGAAACAGCGCTGAAGGCAGCGTTCTGTTGTGCTCCATCTCATGGCCATAAGCGTGCCTGTATACGGGTTTCGGCAGGTTAATTTGCGGCGCGAAATATGTCTCGGGGTGAAACCAATGCCGATGGGGATATGGGCTGACCCTGCATGCTTGCCTCATTGCCTGCCATGCAGGATGCCACCGTGTCGTCCATCCACGAGGCTGCCGAGGTGTTTGACCCCCACACCGAGCAGGTGTTCAAGTACCTGCAGGTCTTCAGTGCATGCTGCGTGTCCTTCGCCCATGGATCCAACGACGTGTCAAACGCGTGAGTGGCACACACACTCATTGATGCACGCTGCACGGCCCCATGGAAATCATACTGCACGGCCCCACGGAAAGCATACTGCATGGCCCCACGGAAAGCATACTGCACGGCCCCACGGGAAGTAAATTTCTTGAACACACTCTCTGACTCAGGCTGTGAGCAAAAGCACCTGCAGGTGTGGTCTTTGAGCACGAAATTCACAGAATGCTTGCCTTGATGTCTTTGTGCGTGCAGGGTTGGCCCGTTTGCGGCCATCTGGGCGGTGTGCACGACTTGGCAGGTGCCAGGCAGCAACGCGCAGGCACCGAAATGGCAGTTTGTGCTGGGGGGTGTGGGCCTGGTGTTGGGGATCATGACCTATGGGTGAGTGATGAGCTATGAATCCTCCCTGGACCCTGGAAGCATGTGTAAATGCTGCAGTACCCTACCCTTCCCACTCCCGCACCCTTGCCGCACCGCTCGCCCCCATCCTGCAGATCCCAACACAGACCAATCAGGCCATCACTGTTGTGCTACTGTATTTCGGTACCGCATTGCAGGTTCATGTATGCCAGCAGTCCGCGTCATGGGCGTGCTGTATATGCTCGTACAGTATACTGGCCACGCTCTTTGTTTGGCTACACGAGCCGGGGCCATGCTCACCTGCATGCTCACTGCTTGGCCTGTGCGGCCCCCCGACCCCCCCCCCGGCCACGCACCCCTGCCCGCACAGGTACAACATCGTGATGGTGCTGGGCGTGTCTCTGCTCAAAGTCACGCCCTCTCGCGGCTTCTGCGCCGAGCTGGCCACCGGCCTCACCATCTCCCTGGCCTCGGCCTACGGCCTCCCGGTCTCCACCACGCAGGTCTTCGTCGGCGCAGAGACGGGCGTCGGCCTGTGCGAAAGCATCAAGAGCAGTGTGAATTTCCCGTTGCTGCTCAAGACGTTCTGCGGGTGGATCTTCACGATTGTGATCGCGGGCCTCATCTGTGCGGCCATCTTCGCCGCCGGGGTGTATGCACCGTCCGTCATGATGGCGGATGACATCGAGACCTACAAATATGGCATCGGCAACGCCACCTTTGACCTCCTGACGGTGCTGAACGCCACCAATATGGCGCTGGCTAACGCCACGCTCAAGCCCAGCGGCCAGGCGTGGTGGAGGGCGGACGGTGGGGGCAGCGGGAGCCAGCAAGCCACCAGCATGAACGGCTCCCGGCTGAATGCCACGCTAGGACGTATCGCGGACA
>BDDA01000001.1:394380-414122 GCA_001662385.1 Chlamydomonas asymmetrica | reverse complement strand
GAAGATCCAGCGCAGCGACATCCACTATCACACGTAGGCATATGATGGGGGGGCGGGGGGGGGGGGCCTTGATCTATGTCGCTTGGGTGGAACGTGGAATGTGTTTCCTGTCAAAGCCAGGGGGGGCGTGTCGTTCAGTCAGTTGGGTGCCATACTGTCAATGCTCGCTCCCTGGGGGTGATGGTGTGCGTGCCCAAGCGTGAAGAAGCACGCCCATGTGTCAGTTGTGGGCCAGCTTCATGGCTCAAAGCGCTGTGGCGCAGCTCATGCACTGCATACAGCGTCGCTTGGGACGCCAGCATGCCACGCGTGCGTGTTTCCATGCAGGAATGCCTACATCTGCAACGCAGTCTCGTCCTAGTGCATACCTGATCATTCCAGCCGATCCACTCCGCGCTTGCATCCTTACGCGCTTACAACCACCTATGATTGCTACTGACCTCTGCTCATAATGGTCTGCTGCTCTTCCCCATGCGCCCCGTCTTCCACGCCAACCTGCTTCTGCGCTGCTGCTGCAGTGATCCCGAATACTCGGTTTACTGGTGAGTGCTACCATGCATGCGTTCGTTGTGCATGAGATTCTGGCGCATTACTGCATGAAGGTGTTGTGAGGATGCATCAAGGCTCGCCCGCTCTGCTCAAGGCATGAGCATGTACAAACGGGGCTGCATCGCGGCAGCAGGCCGTGCGCTCCACCGTCCTTGAAGCAGGAAGGATTGGTGTGCAGGAGCAAAAGCGGCATGCTCACAGCAGGATTAGCAGGATCCAGGAGTTACATACGGTACTCTTGTGTGCTTTCTTTTGGCCTGCTTGCCGCAGGCTGCGCTACATGATCCAGCTGTACAAGAACGAGTCCGTCGTCACTGCCGGCAACAACTTCACCAACGTCAAGGCCAAAGCAAGCGCTCAGGGCTTATGGAACGCACCATAGCCGCGCAGGCCAGGGGCTAGGAGCCAGAGGCTTCCACGACATGGAGGGCATAACGACATACAGGTCCTTGGCTAGCTTTTCAATGCACTACCATCATAGCATGCATGCGTACATTCATCCATCATACGCTCAAGCACTGATTTATGAGTGCGTGGCGACTAGCAGCTGCGACTAAGTATCAGTTTATCATTCCGCAGAGTTGACTGCGACATGCATATATACAACCGCTAATTATTGTACCGGTATTGCCTGTGTTTGATTCACAATGGGTCAGGGGCGTACAGCTGTCTGTCTGCATTCGACCCCACATTTGACCCGTGATGACATGCTCGACGTAATGTATGGTCTCTCACGCGCACGCTTTGACAGACACCTCGGCAACTCGCATGGCAACAGACATATACTCAGACACAACGGTGGCCATCGCATCACACCGCATGGCGGGACGTGAACACAAGCGGGTGCTCGCAAATTCATGTTCACCCAGCCATGTGTGCGCTGATGGCGGCTGTGCAGTACAAAATGCCTTCCCTTGCAGGAGTGTTTGCATATTGTCTTCTTGAGCTCCTTCTGTCCCAGTCGGTTGAACCATTCACCAATTGGCCAGTCTGAAGCGTAGAATGGCTTGAGTGACGCATGCGCTGATAGTTTTCGCCTCCTTCACGTGGTTACCAGCATGGTTGCGATGCCGAAATTGGGTATCTGTGGGGTGGTCACCCTGAACCATTCGTCCCTTGAGTATGTGCAGTAGCCGGGGCATCGTAATGGCAGCGTTGCACTTCCAACCGTCAAATGTGTGCATGCAAGTCTGCCGCAGCTGTGCTGCACAGTGCACACCTGCAACAACGACCATCGCAAATGATTGCGTGCATCTCCTGGCTTCGATGATGCAGGGGCCTGCCGATTGTTCGGCTGGGCTGCAAACTTGTAATTTGCATGGCAGCATGCAAACAGCACTGGGTGGGGCAGTGCCATTCGCATCTCCCCACCATGCATTCAGCATTGCCACCAGCACGTTTTGCCACCATGAACCCTCATCCTCACCAAGGTGGCGTCCACCAGGGCGTCCCCCTTCCACCAGCAACCCTGGCAACGGCGGATGAAGCGGGGTGCATGGGCGCACCCTATACCGTTATGCCACATTGAGCTCATGCGCACACACTGCACCCACCACACCACATACGACTCTCCACCCTACAGGATACACGCACAGTGCGCAATGCACCTGATCGAAGTCTGCTTGCCGGATCGTGGTACACCTGTCGCTGGGGATCGGCAGGGATATCATGGAAAGAGCGGCAGGGTGTGTTCAATGCACCTGGCAGTTCACCAGTCAGTTCACATACTCCCACGCTTCATGTTCAATGCTTCACAGTGCTCAGCGGTGCGGATATGATATGGATGCATACAATTCGCATCCGCCTCCTTCCACACATGCAGGCAGCTCCGAGATGCATACCGTTGGCGAGTCTGCATTTTGCTCCAAACCGGTTGTGGTTCCTCCAATCGTTGTCTGCCATATCAGGTCATAACCTGCCAGTATGTGCGCTGCTGTGCCCTGCGGGTTTCCGCACCCTACTTGCCTGACTACACCAACAAGTGCCAAACCTTACGCAAGGGAGTAACTGGTCCATATCTAACCTGAAACCACACCAAAGCGTTCTGTGGCAACACCGTGCGTTTACCCAGCGGTGGGTTTGCCCAGCGGGTGCACAGTGGGACGTGCAGAAGGACCAAAGCATGCAAAGCAAGGATGTCAGAGAGTGTGAGCGCTGCAGTGCACAGGCGGTCCGCCTGGACGAGCAGGAAGGCGTGCTGGTGTGCTTCAACTGCGGCAACGTTGTCGATGAACATATATTTGTTGACCCGCAGTATCTGCAGCCCTCGTCATACGGACCTGGGCAAGGTGGTAAGGACAGTGCATGGAACGGCATACGCATTCCTTCTGCAGGTGCTACGAGTATTTTCCACACACACTCGACGGCGGCGCACGTCGTGACAACGACGAGCGCGGGGCTGGCATTTTCAAAACAGGGTGGTGCAATAATTGTTGCTTGTCCTCCTGTAGGTGGGTATGCTGGGAAGTCATATGACCCAGAGGCATACACGGCCAGCAAAACCCGTGCAGACGGGGACGGTCTGGCAGCCCTCGCAAGCCTGTTCCGCTTGCCAGAGACGACAATCGATGAAGGGCGATGGCTAATTCAGCAGGTGAGTTCTTGTGACCTTGCAGGTTGTGTTATGCACCCACTGATTTCCTCCAGCTGAGCAGTTTCAGAGGAGTCTCATAGCCTGCAGCTTGACTTCCCGCTGGCACCAACGCTGGGTTTGACAGGCTCAAACCCAGCACCTGATGATCGGCGGACGCCACACCCGAGAGGCCCACATAGGCGCCTTCCTGTACCTTGCCGCACGCCAAGACAAGCAGGCGCTGACACTGCGAGACATTGCGCAGCGTACCAGCCTGGACGTCAAAGCGCTAGGGTTCATCGTAAAGTGAGTGGCGGGGCCACAGTACTGACGCTTGTGTGTGTGCGCGTGCGTGTGTGTGTGTGCGCCCGCATGCGCCTGCACCACTCCCGACACCCCCACCCACCCACACCCACACCCACCCACCCACACCCACCCACACCCACCCACCCACACCCAGCTGACTTAGTCAAGTCAAAACCTGCACGTTACTCATTTGTACCTGTGCAAGCTCTCGTCTTGCTCTGCAAATGGTTTTTGCCCATTACAAACATGGCGGCGCAGGAAGCTGATGGCCGCGTTGGGATTGGCGCCCCCCCGTGTCAGCCTACGGGGCCTGCTGGTGCGCTCCGTTGTGGAGCTCCTGCAGGCAGTTGACTTCCCCAGCCTCGACCTCAGTCCAGGCCCCAGCAGCACTGGCAACAGCAGCGGCACCCTCAGCGCGCCAAATGCGTCACACCGCACGTGGGACGCGAGCCTGCCGGCTCCTCAAGCGAGGCTCGGGATCAGCCGGATGATGGCACCTGCAGGTCTGCAGGAAGACCGTGAGGGGAGGCAGCAGCAGCAGCAGCAGATGAACACGCGCGACCATCCGCTGATGCAGGCGTGTCACCGTGTACTGGATATGATGGGCAAGCTGGGTGCGCATGAGGGCAGGCAGCCGAGGACTGTGATAGGTGGGTGTCAGGAAGACGCTCCCGTGGGGCCATGCAATGTGATTCCCTGGGGCCGTGCATCGAGTAGGGTGGGTGTGCACGAGCGATCGCAGCGCTGCTGGTGCTCTTTGTGCACACATGCATAAGCTCTTGGGCCCACGAGAATACCTTCACAGTTAACACACAGGTGAACACGTGATTGGTAATTGACCCTATGTCGGTGCCGCGTACACTTCGGTGTGTGCGTGCGTGTGTGTTTGGAAATATTTGGTCCCGTGGGGCCATGCAGTGTGCATTCTGTGGGGCCGTGCAGTGTGCGTATGCGTGATGATGGGAACTGCACCTGAGGGTGGCGAGGTGTCTGGGCTGAGCTGGCTGCTGCTGCAAGACAAGCAACGGTCTGGTGCATGTGCGTTCAAGATGTTTTCTTCCAGTGGGGCCATGCAGTGTGCTTTCCGTGGGGCCGTACAGTGTGCATGCGTATGAGGATAGAAACTGCACCTGACGATGGCGACGTGGCGCTTGTGTGTGTTTGTATGCAGCTACGGTGATCTCCCTGGCGCTGGACTCACTGCACTGCACTGACATCAGCGTGCAGGACCTGGCGGCGCACTGCCACGCCACGCCCACCGCGCTGCAGGACTGCCGCCGCGCAGTGACGGGGAAGCTGCTGGAGGCGGCGCGGCTGATGCCCTTTGGCGCGGCGCTCACGCACAAGAACGTCATGGAGTACCTGCCTGCCCTGGACGTGCTGTGCAGCACGCTCAGCAGCATGAACAGGGCCAGCCGGCGGCTGCAGGGCGGCCGGCAGCAGCAGCAGCAGCAGCAAGCTGACGGCGTGCCGCCGGCACCACAGCAGCAGCAAGGGCCGCGGCAGCAGCAAGGACTGCTGCAGGCTGGGAGCGAGCCGGAAGACCGAACTGCAGTGGTGCAACACAGAGAGGGGCGGCCGATGCTGGACGATGCACGCGGTTGCGCTGAGGCCACCCTGGACCTCACCCTGCAGCCGCCGCCGCAGCAGGGCAGCCAACATGCACAGCAGCAGCAACAGCAGCAGCAGCAGCAGGAGGCTGAGCAACTGCGGATGGGCAACCCACCGGGGGATCAGCAGGTCCAGCAGCAGCCGGAGGTCAAGCACGGTCAACACGACACGCTTGTGCCGAATGACGTATCAGATCCTGGTTCAGAGGCCTGGGAGGGGGCCGACGGTGATTGGCAAGGCGGGGGTTATGATGAAGACGACGATGGCGTTGAGGTTGGGGCAGGCGATGACGATGGGGCCTATTACGACGAGGCGGATGAGGCTGAGGAGGACTACCGCCATGCTAAACGCTTGCGCCATGCGTGAGCGCACCTGGCGGACCCTCACCAATTCTTTGATGCATGCGATGAAGGAGCGGCGGACGGCGCATTTATATTGTGCTGCTGCCTGCATGTATGGACCAGTGCTGCATGTGTTGATTGCCTGAAGCATGGCACACATGCTTGGGCTGCGGCGGTTCCAAGCGCGCAGCAAGCCACAGGGAGCACCATCCATCCCGCGTGTTGCCAAACTTGCATTCTGAAGGTCAAGCTGCTTGCGATACGCACCCATGCACCGCCCCAACAACACGCACCATGTATGACCATTGACCAATTCATAATTTAATGCATTTCATTTCCTTACGTTGCAGGCAGACCCGTCAAGGGGCCCCACGTTTGGCTTTGCTGAGCGGGTTGCTGCCCAAAGCCGTCACCCCACTTTCGGTCGTGCATGGGCTTCTCACCATTCATGTGACTAACGCAGCCAGCGCCAGTCAACCGCATCGGCAGGACTGCTGGACGCGTGCGCATTTTCCTTTCACTGGACACTGTTACACACTTACGCTGAGTGAACGGCATGCACGCCTGCATGTTGGCGGAGTAGTTGCGGGTTTTGAGAGCACACGCCCCCACGTGCATGTGTATGCGTGGTGGCACAGTGGGTGGCATGTAGGAATTGCTGATCGCGGGCAGCACAATGGCCCATGTGCTGCCCATGCGCGCATGCGGGCAGGGATGAAGAGATTGTGAGTATGTATAGTGCGCATGCGATATAGTGCGCATGCGGTCTGCAGATCGCGATTGTGTACCAGAATTGAACACAGCGCCGGTCAGGCTGCCTTCCATCCACGTACACAGGGTTCTAGTTCCGGTATTGCAAGCATCCTGGTATGCGCATGTGCGTGCCCGTGGTAGCATGAAGCATTACATTGCGGCATCGTGTGCGGTGTGCATCCACTTGACCTGCCTACTTTTCAGGCTTGAAGTTTAGTGTCTGGCTTTCAATTTTCAATATTTCTCCTTGCCTCTCTTGGCCCTGACATTGCCGCCATTTTGGTTTGAACCAGCCAGCGTGCTTTGCCTGTCCACTTACCTCGTTCCACAAAGCCCAGACACGCCAGGCGACCCTGACTAGGCAGTGCTGATAGGCTGAGACTCCAGCGCGCATTCCAACCCCAAAACGCTGCCCATCGCACAGCCTAGGACAGCCCGTTTCAAACGTTGCGGCGGCCATGCCACCCAGCAGTCAGCGCCGTTGCGAATCAGCTGGGCTGCTTCGACTTTTGCCAAACGAGATCCTGCAGCAAGTGCTGTCTTATGCTGACGGAGAAGCTGTCAATAGCTTCCGTGCTTGCAGTGCAACCTGCCGTGACCAAGTCGACGCGCGGCGCACACACTTGACGCTCGACGTGCACACCCTTGCTGGCTTGCTGCTTTTTGAGCGTATACAGCAGCTCGACTGCTTGGAGACTGGTGTTGAGGACAGGCCCTGCCCCTTTGGCAGTGCTTTCTTCAGTGCACTTGCACGCTGGCCGTTGCTGGCTGCAGTGACACTCAGCGACAGCCTGCCCTATTCAACTTTCTCTGCGCTTGTCTCCTCGGCAGTATCATGTGGCACAGTCGCAGAGCTGCGAAGCTTTTTCAGCAAGGTCCGTGCATACTGGCGCCGCGTGGACCTGCAGTTCGTATCACGCCAGTACGAGGCAATACCAAGCGCAAGCACAGCCTTCACGAACTGGCTGACGACTGAGTTGCACCTTCAAGGCTACAGGAGCGTTTGTACACAGCCTGCGCTTGACGCGGGCGCAGCTGCCGCCCTGTGCACACCTTGGCCTCCTCAGGAAACTGCCGACGGCGAACACCCATTTGTCGAGTTCACGTATGAGGAGGAGGAAGGCATATGGAGGTGTTTGGCGCAGCCTGCGCCTGACCCACTGGTGTTACTGGCCATCAAGCAGCTTGTTCTCTGCACAGGCAGCCTATCTGTGGCAGAGTCTGCGCTGACAGCTGCAGCAGCAAAGCAGAGTCGACACAGCCCTCCTGACTACTGTCGCCATGCTGTGGCAGTGATGCTCGTCATATGGGCGCTGCAAGACGCGACCCCGCTCGACGCTGCACGTGTGCTTTGCACTGTGGTGGACGTTGAAGTCGACTGGTTAGTGTGTGAGGTCACCAGGCACCTGCACTGGGAAGGGCGGCACGCGGCTGCAAACACGGTGGCCAACCACGAGTGGCGCTTCTCAATCGATCAGGGCTACATCCAGAGCAACGTGGCTTTTCATCATCTCCTCGGCTTTGTCAGGGCATGCCGCAGAGGGGATGCAGCAGCAGCGTTCTGCGCTGTCCCCCAAGCCATCCCACGCCACGCCGCGACGGAGGAGCAGCTTGGGGGCGATGAGTTGGAGACAGCGAGGGCTGTGCGCTGCCTGCTGAGCATGCTGTGGTGCGCGGCAAGCTGGATGCTTGGCATCGGCCCTGCAGCTGTTGACCTGACGATGGTCCGCCGGTGAGTGTGTCGCAGACTCGCAGTATAGGTTGTCAGTGAGCAGCGGATGTCTCATGCAGCCACCTGCCTTGCGTGCCGCAGTGACTTGGATTCATGGTCTTGAGGCTGCCTCTGGATAAGCATGGACCAAACATGTGCTGCTAGGATGTGCGTGTGTGCTGATGTGGGTCTTACCTTTTGACGGATGTGATTCGGGTCATGCATTTCATAATTTGAGCTGCGAGGCTGGTGTCTTGGGCCCACCAGCCTCGCAGCTACAGGTGCACGGCGCCATTACCTTCACGGCCCTTGATTACTAGTCCTGTAGTCCATGCATGTGATGGGGCATTGGCCCCGTCGGTCTATTGATGATCCTGCCCTGCTTGCTGACTTGCCTTGTGGAACGTGCCCATGACATGCCTGATGGGCACGCAACAGCTCCACCTAGGCGGCAGCGATAGATGTGATCTGGGTCTTGTGGGTGTTTAGGGCTGTTGTGAGCTTAAACTGACGCGCGGTTGGTTCCTTTGCTGCTGCTGTTTTGTAGTTGTGGGTCACGCTGCACCAACGGCTACTGTAGCGCCTGGTGCAGCAGCAGCGCTTCTATGGCTCCTAACGCGGCAGCCGAGGAGGCGGCCTGGAACCAGCTGCTGACTCACTTGTCACGCTGCTGCGACAGCTGGGCGGCTCGTCATGCAGAGATCGAGGCGGAAAGCCGCAGCTGCGATGTGTCACCGGCGGCGGCTGTGGCGGTGGAGCTGGTCGCGATGAGGATGGTGCAGGCCGGCAGGTTGGCGCAGGCGCAGCGTGACGGCCTGCCCGCCACCGCCGTGCTGTGGCGCCTCTCCGGAGCGTACGCGTGCGTGGAGGGTCGTACCGTGCAGCCCATCACGCGGCCGCCGCCACTGCTGCAGCACACGCTGAGTGTTTTGCAACGGGCTGCTCATGCTGAGTACAGCGTCGACCCCGCTGTTGCGTCTGGTGCCTCCGGCAGTGGGACCAGCGTCAGCGGCCGCTCCTTGGCAGCGTGTCAGCCAGCAGCGCTGGCGGGCCCCGCGGTGCGGTACGCCATCACCAAGCCCTGGCAGCTGGTTGCGAGGCTGCTGGCTGCGACCGGCGCGCAGCGTGAGGCGCAGGCGCTGGCGCAGCGGCTGATCGACGCACGCTTGGCCAAGGCAGATGAGGGTGACAGCGGCAACGTGGGAGCCAGCGGCAGCAGCAGCTCCAGCAGTGCCGGTGCGCTGCTGGGTGATGAGGTGTACTGCTCGATGTGGGTCCACAAGCGAGTGCGCCGGTCGAAGAACCACATGTGGTCCCACATCAGCGCTCTGTGGCAGGCGTTGGCCACTGCGGCCGCCTCATGCGGGCACGTGGATGCTGCCGTCCACCTGGCTGCGCTGGCGCCCCGCTGTGGCCCAAAGCCGGCGTTCGCGTTTGCCGGCAGGCTCAAGAGTGAAGTTCTTGTGGGCGGAGTCATCACGGTCCTGCAGCGGATGCCGTCACCCGCGAGCGGCTGCAGCGGCAGCATTGAGGCATCCGTGACGCACATGCTGCACGGCTATCGTGCAGTTGCGAAGCGTCATCAGTGGCTGCCGCCCTGCTGGGGTGGCCTGGTTTCGCACCACCTGATGAGGCTGATGGTTGAGCAGTGCGTGCTGGTCGTTGAGCCCCCAGGTACGCAGTGTGCGCTGTGCATGCATGAGGGTGTGTGCATGATCACGCATGGCTTGGTTGAAGCAGCTCAGCCATAACTGGGCAAGCTTTCTGCATGTTGGCCATGCTCTCTTGCCCTGGCCAGCTGATGCACACGACAACCCCTGCAGTGTGCACCCGCACCTCTCAACAGTCATCACGGCGTGGTGACGTGCCTTGCTGCTGCAATACCGTATGCGTTGCCTACTTGCCTTGCACTACCCTGGCTGCCAGATGCGCTGGACCATCACTGGGAGGTCCGGGATGGCACGGGTCCAGGCGATGTGGAGGGCGTTTTCATCGAGTACCTGAAGAGCGAGGACGTCGATTGGCTGCAGGGCGCCAGCGATGCTGTGGCCTTCACACTGTCAAGGCACCTGCCTGCAGCAGGCCAGGGTGACCGTAGTTGTGACAGTGATTATGACTACAGGTATGGTTACGTCGATGCGCCGGAAGACAGCGAGCTGGGTGACGATCCCCGCCTGACGCCACAGCCCCCGCTGATCAGCTGGATCGCGCAGCATGTGTTTCTGTCGCGGCGGGCGCGTGCGTCGCAGCACCTGCGGGCGGTGGTGGGGCTGCTGGGGGCGGCGCTGCACTGTGGCATGTCGGCGCAGGGCGGGCCGCCGGCGCCGGCCGCACAGCCACAGCACGGCGGGGCGCGGTGGACGCTGGCACGCATGCTGCCAATGCGGCTGCGCATGACCAGCGTGCCGCCGCTGTTGCTGGCTGCATGGTTTGAGGCGATGCCTGTGCTACTGGAGGACGCGGTGGCGCAGGCAGCGGGCCGGGTGAGCACCATCACAGTGTGCGCCACTGAAACAAGCAGCTGCCAGATGCAATGCAGCCCTTGCAACACGCCTGTCACTTTGTCAGTCATTCGCCATGCCGCCTTGCGTGCAACACAGTACATCTCGGGATCATAACCTCTGCCCTTCGTGTTCACAGCATGTAAACCGACCCCAAACCCATCATGCAGATATAAACCGACTTCCCTGCAAGGGCGCGCTGATGGTGCGGACATGCTGCTGCACAACGCATGGCTTTGGGATGCTATGCGTGACTGCGTCCAGCCCACCCCTCTGCTGTGACACGCCTCAGTGTATGCGCTCCCTCCCTGTCCTTAACAGGCATCCGCGGACGATGCGCATGAGATGCTGGTTGATGCGGTTGCCGCCCTGCTGGAGGCAGAGCTGGTAATAGCGCTGGAGCAGGTGGAGAAGATCAGCGCTGATATCGCACCTGAGGACGCGCAGCTATCCACTGACGAAAAGTTGGGCCTCTGCAAGTGGTGGTGGCGCGACATGCTGTTGGCCTGCGCCGCAATCATGCGCGGCGCCGCACGCTGCTCGGCCGCGGCTCTGCTGCTCCCGGCGCTCGTCGTCCGAGTGCTCAACGCGAGCAGGGCACTGCAAAACAGGTTGAAAAGCGTTCAGCAACACGCGGTGAGTAGAGTGCTGTCATGTTGGTGCATGGGCTCACGTTCATGCCACATTCGTGGTGCCTTGCAGCGCCATGCTGTAGCTTGCTCATTTAGGCCAGGATGGGGTGGTATGCTGAATCGCCGATGCTGATGCGAGGGTGTGCGTTTATTTGCTTACAACAAGCATCCTTGCGAGCCATGCCCCAGAGGTGCTAATGCGTTATCGAATTGTGATGGTTCTGGATCATTTGAGCTCATACCCGTATGCAGCGCGCTCACCCGGCTGTATTTTTAGCGCACGCATGCCGTTCTCAGGCCACGGGATGTGCATGTATATGCGTTCGGAATTCTAACGGTTGGCCTGAAAAAACACGTGCAAATGCTTTTGGCAACACGCATGCAACGTCAAAACGAGTGCCTGCCTCCCTTGGCTCCGTGCCGGGTCCTGCCAAGAAACATTATCGCACTCATGCCTTATTATTGCACTCATGCCTTTCTTGTTGACAATTATGACGCAGGCGTTGCGTCCTTTCATCACCATCACCAGCGTCGTGAGCATGTTGCTCGACGGTGCACGGCCGCACATCCGCAACGCGCCTTATGAAGCACTGCAGGTCAGTGCAAAAGTTGTGTTGTTGGCCAGGTACCGGTAGGCGGGACGCTGGAAGCGTAGATGTGTTGATGCAATGATGCGTCAATCGATGGCAGCCCTATCAGGCTCAACATCGTTTAATCGGTGGTTGGCAGCCCTATATTGCCCTGACTCCATCAGCCTGAACAGGCATAGTGCACCCTCGCCCAACACAGCAGTGCGGTAGCATTCAGGGTTGCGCTCATCATTACATCGTGTCAAATCTCTTGCTGAAAATGGTTGCAGCTTGGAAAGCAAGATGGTCTACAGAGTTTCATAGGCAATAAACACGTGCCTGGTGTTTGGAAATGAAAGTGTAGTGAACAACCCAAGCCGTAGCGTGCTGCCTTCCGCTTGCCTGCGGTACATAATGCGCACCGCACCTCTCAAGGCATGGACGATCCGCATTGCTCATACTGGTTGCGTGCATGCAAGCTTGCAGTAGGTCGATAGCGGTACGCCACCCAGGTGCACCGTGTTGCCTGCCTGCCTGACGCAGGTGGCGCGCATGGCGGCGTTTGACCGCAGCCTCCTGGTTTCTGAGCAGGACTTTGCATCGGATGATGCTCCCTGCTGGTCCGCATGCGCTGCGTTTGCGGACATCGAGTCTATCTTCCGCTACGTACTGGACAGCGCAGTCATGCCACAAGCACTCTGCGGCGGCTTCCTGAAAATCACGCTGCTGTCCAGGCTGTGTGGCGAGCGTGGGTCGGAGGTGTGGGCGCACGTCGCGCTGAAGGCTGGCGACGCGCTCAGGCAGGCAGTCGAGGATTTTGCGCACGGCATCAACCTGCTTGCGCATGCCGTCTTGCGGAGCGGCAGCGGTCAGGACCGGCATGATGATGCAGCAGGTGGCGAGGCGGCAGCAGCAGCAGCGGAGGAGGAGGAGGAGGAGGAGGAGGAGGTGGAGGCCGCAGTGCAGGCCGAGGCGGCGAGGCTGGTGCAGCACCTGCAGGCCTCCTGTGCGCTTGACGTCCGCGTCATGGACCGTGCCCTGCACGAGATGATCAGCAGCGAGGAGCGCTGGCACCGTGCAGCCGCCGAGCAGGGCCACCAGCGCATCAATGAGGACCCCAACAGCCCTCCTGCCGCCAACAGCCCGCCACCCGCTGCCGCACCTGCGGCGCCCTCTGCTCCCCTCCCCTCTGTCCTCGTCGCCGATGAGATGCGCGGTGCTGTCATGGGCCCCTCACCTGCGGTGGACTGTGCGGCTGCTTTGCCCGCTTCAGATGAGCAGCTGGCCGCATGCGCACCGCCGCCCTCAGAGGCAGCGGCATCAGCAGCAGCGCCTGCAGGCGACTGCCAGGCAGCGCGCGCCTTGCTGCAGGACCTGGCAGGCCCCACTGGCATACTCGATGGCCTCCAGGAGCGCTTGTCGGAGCGCGTGGCCTGCACCGCTGGCTTGGGGAGGGGGGAGCGTACCTCCCAGCTGCGGACGCTGGCGGATGACATTCTATCAGACGAGCAGTGGTGCCACATGTTGCTCGCGCTGCAAGTGGCGGACATGTGCATGGGGGAGGCCCGCACGCATGCTGCTGCCAGCAGGTGTGGCCCACGGGCGGTGGCGTTGCACGGTAGGGACACGGCCGCAGTGTGTCCGGCATGCAGGCGCTCTGCCACGATCACGCGGCTGTGGGCCACGGACCGTGCCTCTGATAACACCTGATCGGTTGCTCAAGTATCCCTGGAGTGTGTGCTTGATGTCATCATAACCCCTGCGGTTTGGACCTGTAGTGAGTATACTCAAGAGAACACATGTACCGTGCGCATTGTCTGGTAACCTGTATGTTACTCGCCTTCGGTCGCCTGTGCATTGCATTTCGTGCAAACACATGTGCGTATATGCACCCATGTGCACATTGCATGACCATTCATCATTCAGTGCCGTTCATTTCCTTTCTTTGCAGCCAGACCCATGCTGCCAGGGGGGAAAGGTCTGGCTTTGCTGATCGAGGTGCTGCTCAAACCGTTCATCCCACTTTTGGTGGTCCTGCCTGAGCGCTTCACCAACGATGCGACTAACGCAACCAGTGCCACACAATCACGTTGGCTGCACTGCCGGACACTTGTGCATTATCCTTTCATTGAGACTGTTAGTCTGTTACACACTTTCACACGTGAGCGAGCGGCATGCACGCCTGCATGTTGGTGTTTTGGGGTTCGAGAGCTCACACCCCCATTTGTGTGTGTGTGTGTGTGTGTTTGTGAGAAGGATCGCCCATAGGGGTATGCAGTGTGATTCCCGTGCGGCCGTGCAGTGTGCACATGCGCATGCATGAGGATAGAGACTGGACCAGACAATATCGAGCGAGTGTGTGTGACTGTGTGCGTATGGTGTACTGGTGTGGCACAGAGGGTGGCATGTAGGGATGTAGTAATTCCACCCATGAAGGCAGCAGGGGGTGGCGCACCATGCACACGACGACAAGATGCTGATCGTGGGCAGCACAATGACCCATTTGCTGCCCATGCGCGCATGCGGAGGGGGATGAACAAACTGCGAGTGTAATGTGCTCAAGGGACAGCAATAAAGAATGCGCACGCGCTCTGAGAATTGCTCTCGCCTAATGGTCAGCCTGCCTTCCGTCAACGTTTTACAATATGTACTGCAAACATACTGGTAGCGCATGTGCGGGCCGGTGGTAACATGGGTGTCTTGGTTCGAGATGTGCTATGTGCATAGCCATGCAGCGCAATGCGTCATCCTGCGTTTGCCGGTCCAGCGAAGCGGCGCTGCAGACAGCACTCCGTGTTTCAGCGTGATACGCTTCGAGTGAATGCTTTTGCATTCGCGTTGCTGTGATACACTGAAGGTGCCTCACAAACGACCCAACCCTGTTGGCCCTCGCAGCGTTGTCGCTGTGTAAGTGTTGGGCTATGTTGTCTTCATATGCGTTCCTGGGCCTAGGTTCGCCGGGGCGCTGCCGTCACATAAATCGAATGACGGGCGATGCATGTCCATGTCTGCTGAGGACAGAATGTCCTGCTCAAGTTCGTTTAGGCTCTGAAGCAAACGATGCTGAACCTGGTAGGTCTTGGGTTTTACGGACCGCATCAGGAACAGCAGGATGCTGCGGAAAACGAAAAACGCTACAGTCAACAAGACCGCAATCATGTTGGCCCTGGAGAGCTTGCCTTCCGCTCGAAACATACACACAGCTGAGTATCCTTGCAGGACGTCGCCGACCAGGAGTCCTGCACAGCAACACCCAGATGCGGAACCTGGCGAAAACAGGCCTGACATGTGTGATACTAGCATACCGCCCTGCAGGGCTTCTTGCACCAGCGTTGTTCGGCATCAAGGCAAGTGCTCACCATAGAGAACAGACCTCAGCAACATGGTATCCCTGGCATACAGGGCTCCTTGTAGATAGAACCCCAGGACGCAGACCACAACGCCAAAGTTCCGTTGGAGCTCCAAAGTCAAAGTCACGCTGGGGTGCTGGTTGAGGGCTACTTGCAGGTCCCCTGCATCAGCGCCGGCAGCCAAGCTGACATACCCCCTGGCAGCAGGGGGCAAGCGAGAGCGCTAGGTTGAGCAGCAGCACGTTGCAGTATTACAGGCTGCCTGCAGCTGTGCCAAGTAGCAAGGCAGACACGGACCTGGGGTCTAACAGCGAGTGTATGCCACCGTACAGCATCGCAACAACCTCCACTTGCAGCACCGCCTTGCAAGCAACCGTTAACATTTTTATTTATGTACGAGCGTACACCTCGGACCGAGGTCATACTAACAAAGGTAAACTTCTGCCAATAAGCTGCCAGTATGTCAACGCTCGAAATGCGCTAACATATACATGGTAGGGAAAGCGAGCAGCGGAAATGGAACCCGCTTGGTTCCGGAGCAAAGCTTGTGTTTTGTCGCGATACAAGCCCGAATCCGAGAGCCAGCATATCTTGAAATAGGTTAGACAAAAGTTAGGATAATGGTTGCTAGCGCGAGGACTGGCCGCACCAGCACGCTTTGCAGAATTTACTCGTCCTCCTCGTCCTCCTCATCTTCGTCCGCTACCTCTGCATCGTCCTCACCCTCATAACCTTCCTCATCCTCGTCCTCATCCTCTCCATTCTGCTCGAGCTCTGCCTCTGAGGGCTGGTAGCCGGAGAGCGCCGTGATCGCCTGACGCAGCGCTCCGAGCAGAAACTCGTTCTCGCGGAGGAAGACCACGGTCTGCTTCTTGCGTGCCAACAGGTTGAGGAGCGTCTTCTCGACAGCCAGTGTCAGCAAGCGGTCGCTCTGGACCTTTGGATACACGGTGACCACGATGGCGCCCGCAGCAGTCATAAGGTCTTTCCCTTCTTGCGTCCCGGGCTTGGCAAACGTGCCCAACGCAGAAACACAAGCCAGCCGTAGTTTATCTTTCAGTTCCGCCAGGGTTGATGCCACATCAGAGGAGTCTGCGGTGTCGATTGCGTCGAGGTCTTTCAGCAATTGCGCGAGTATGACCACCGTTGCCAGTTCGCTCTCGTCCGACAAGATAGCATCCTGCAAGTGCCAGACATGTGAGGTGAACAACCATGTTCAATCACACGATGAGCGCCAACACTACAGCTTTCGTACGGCAAGAAGGCAAGCCCTGACCTGGCCAGTGATAAAGCAAGCGCGAAATGGAGGGGTAAGCACAGTTGCACGCACGTACCTCAACCGCAGTGCTCAGTCCCTGTGTGAGCGTGCTCAAGTGCTTGTCATCGTTCATTTTGATGAGGTCCTGGAGGGTTCGGGCGAAGTCGCTGTGCTCAAGTAGCCCTGTGGTATTGCAGGCGCAGGCATGCAGGCGACCAGGCACAGGCGGGAGCAGCGATCTTCAGCCAAGACCCAGCAACAGCAGCTCCACAAAGGCCGTCTGCACATTTTTACGCTACTGCTGCATGCTTTACAAGCTGGGGTGGGTGTTTCGATGTTGCTGACATGCACAGCAGTGGGTGTCTGCCGCTTACCCAGCACACCCTGCTCTGTCAGGTCCGCTGCGAGGACTGCCGCCTTGTCCCCAAGCTCGGAGCGCTTTGCTGAAGCCATGGTGTCCAGAGTCTTTGCTGATATTGGCGGCTGTGTTTGGGCGTAGGGCGCTTTCCCAATGACCTGGTTCGTTCAAAAGTTTGTACGGCGCTTATAGCGAGTGATACCTCGGTTTAAAGTTCTACAAGCAACGATAAGACGGGTCCAACACAATGCATACAATTGCAGCAATCAGAAATTGCCCGTGCCCTGGGCCTTGATACCTTGACGCAGGCTGCCTACGAGGACCGCTATGGTCACATGCAAATCATGCCACATCCGCAGGCCTCCATCCAAAGCTTGTTTGTGGGATAGCGGCAACTCTCGTACACCTTCCCCCCGTCCCAGCTGATGGCAGGTGTGGTTGCACAACCATGCCCGTATCAGGCACAATGTCACGCAGGGTGGTTTCGGGCGGAAATGTTCTGGGAGGTGGTGTGGCTGCCGGCCTCTCCCGCCTGTACGCATGAGGCACATAGCAGCAGCATATTTTGCACTACTTCACACATTTCAGCCTCAAGCCATGTGCACCATACAATGCCATGTCACCGGAACATATCAACATATGCCCCCACGCCCACCCCCACACGCCTTCTGCTGTGCACCACCAACACACACCAACGTACCCACACGTGGGCATCAAAGGGTAATCCTGCCTGCTACACTGTGTGCCTGCTGGCCGGACGTGGCTGTGCAGTCACCGCAACGCAAGGAACCACGCACATCACACACATCACACACATCATACATGCTCACGCACACGTGCATGGCACCGAACTGCGCACACCCGTGTAGCCTTCATACATGTGCGTGCACACCGTACATGCAGCGGGCACGACACAGTGCTGGGGCTAGTGGGGCCCAAGCAATCCGTATACGGTACACGCTCATAGCCTGCTTACAGCGGAGAAGAAGTGCCCGACGGCTTTGTTGACGCCATGCACAGCGTCTTCGCCGCGCTGCCGCGTGCCAGCCTGGGGCACCTCCTGCACAGCAGACTCCTTGGGGGCGATGGCGGGGCTGGTCTTGGGCACCCAGCCGCCCGTCATCTGCAGATTGCCCATCACCACATACATAAGAGTACACGTCCCGGCACTCGTCACTGATAGTACGTGAGTGATCGCTTAAGCCTACCGGAAAGGGCACTGAAAGGGTGACCTGCTGTTTTCAAAGCAATGCGTCAGATCCGCCCATGACTGTGGCTGGGTGTGCGCCCGTGCAGGCACCGACGTTTGCACATGCTGCACGCAACACGCTCCGTGCCTGCATGCATGGCAGTGCATCTATCGCTCGATTCATGACAGTGCATCGAATGCCGGCTGCTGTGCAGTCACTTGCAAGTGTAAGCACACATGGCATAATGTATAATGTGGTGTGAATCAATGGTACGGTGTCGCTTTTGCGACGGCCTTGCATGCGGCTGCCTCGCCCCCCGGCTAACCTCGCTGAGCTCCTGGTGGCCGTGGAGGGGTGGCTCGGGGAAGCTGGACTTGGGGTCAGACACGGCAGCGTAGAAGCCCTCGCGCCTGTTGCAGCCAGCAGGCAGCCAGGCAGCAGCATGCAAGAACATTAGAACACACACTTCTTCACCAGGCAGCTTGCGTGAGCAATGCTGAGCTGGGAAGGGAGACGTTGCCGTACCACAGGAGTAATAGGGGTCAGGTTGTTGTGAGGACGGGGGGGGGGGGATGGAGAGGTCCCACTGGTCCCACCTCTTGTCTGCATTGGGCTTGCTTGCGGTGATGGAGGCGGGGGAAACCTTAGCGGCCGCCTCCAGGCCCGCCTCGTGCACACGCTCGTGGAGGGTCGGGTGCTCCATGGTAGGACCAGCCGGGCTGCTGAACGCCACGCGGGGGTCCGTATGTGGCAGCTGAAGCGATTGGCTGATGCGCTCAAAGTCCTGCCTACCACAGTGCAATAAGGGCAGTAAATGCACATCGTAGCGCAACAGGGCAGCACGGGGAGCTGTTACATGCTTGGGCGTGCATGACGACACACGACAGGGTGCTCGCTCACTCGCTCTGGAGTGTCCAATGAGCAGTGACGTTCCGGACCACCTGACAGCAGATGCCCTACCCATCACTGGCGGCACTAGCCTCTAGCTGGAGGGGCTGGAGGGGGTTAGGAGCTTGCTGTATCAGTACATGCACAGAGCGAGATAGCGCCCCTGGCTGTGATGCATGTGTCCAGCCTGAGCACACAGGGAGAAACACTTGGATGTTGCCCCAGACAGACCTCCGCTCCTGACTCTAGATTGCATGACCCATGGGCAACCGGACCCTTCTAGGCGAAACCGGGGCGAAACCACCCTGGCGGCTGAACGGTTACCCTGGAAGCTGAGCGCAGGGACACAATAGACACAGTGCAAATGGGGCACAGTCAAGCCGCTGCTCATTTGCTGAGGGAATTTGACTTCAGCGCCCCTGCTGGAAAGCCCACACGTTTCGAAAAGCCTGTCCGAGGACCAGCAGGTCCAAGGCCATAGAACAGCAAAACGCACGGTCACTTCCTCTGACACAAGCACCTGAATGAGCGTCCTGGGCGCACACGCACACTCTGGGTTGACGTCCTTGATTGATAATGGGCTCAAGGAGGGCTCAAATTCCTCGCCTCACACACCCTACACACACCTGCCCACCCTGCGTCCACCTGCCGTTGGTGTGGGTGGCCGAAAAGCACCCCTCCCCCAGCGTAGCACTGTGTCACTTGACGCTCACAAATAGCTTGGGACTACAGGCACAACCACGTCACTGGCTGGGGTGATGAGAGCCGTGCGTACCGTGATCGAAGGCGAGTTGTGGTGCGGCTCCCTTAGCTCCCTGCTGCTGAAAGGGTCCTGGAGAGACAGTGGTGAGTGTTGGCTGGCTGGAGAACAACTGATGGCGTGGTGATTGAATGGCCTGACCGTGAGTAGTTCAACGCTTACGTTCGAGCGTTGAATCATGCTGCTTCATAATGAGGCGATCAGCTAACGAGCCGGTTGTGTAGTCACGCTGACCTGCACCATCATTGGTTTCAGAGCAGGCAGGGACAGGATGCGGCATGCCTTTGCTGCCGCTTCATCGGTTCACAGGCCCTCCTGGCGCGACACACGCGTGCGGTGTACGGTATGTCAGTGGTGCCGTGGTTGCTATTGCGTGCTGCCACATCGCTGCAG
>BDDA01000001.1:362191-379138 GCA_001662385.1 Chlamydomonas asymmetrica | reverse complement strand
GTCAGTGCTGCTGGCAAGAGCCAGGGAATGGATAGGGTGAGGGGGGGGGGGGAGGGGGGCAACGGCGGCAGCGGTATCGAAACAAGGGGCAGGCGGTAGTTCATGTCGGGGCGCCCCACTCGCATGCACACCCACACCCGCATGCACACCCAGCCACCTACCCACAAAAGGTTTATGAGGAGGTTCAAGAGGTACTATGCTTCCAGGGGCATGCCGCTATGCACCACATGGACACAATCCCTTTTAATTACGGTACCGATTTTACCATACGGTCCCACCCGCGACAAAATGCAAGGGATGCTTGGGGCTGAATCAAGATAGGGGCACAGTCCTAGCCGTCGGCCAGGTGACCAAGGTGTTAGAACAGTAGGGAGGTGGTTCTGACGGCAAGCACACGGCTTCCTGGGAGAAATGATATCCATCATAATGGGCAAACGATAAGCAGCGTCATCCTTGGATGGAGGAGTGTGGCAGAGGGACAAGGCAAAAATATACAGTGCCGAAACCAGGTGGATGAAGGCAATCAACACTTGCTTGCGCACGGTTGTGCCGGTTCATGGTGAGCGTGCGGCATGGCATCGGCTTAGGCTGCAAGCGTAAGCCAAACGCAAGAAGCAGCAGGAAGCAGCGCGAGTTGACCTCTGACGGCGCGGACATATATCGGTAGAGAGCCCAAGCACCAACAGCCCAGCACCAACAGCCCAAGCACCAACAGCCCAAGCACCAACAGCCCAAGCACCAACAGTGCTCATTTCCAGGTGCTTGTTACCCTTCGTGCTGCGTTGTTGAGCCGCTAACACGTGCGAAATTGCGAACACGTAACCTCGCACACGCATTGCATATGGCACTGCGGCAGTACCGTGGCATCGGGATGCACCTGTTGAAATAACTGCTAGGTACGCTTTCCACCTCCGTGACCCAGAAAGCCAAAACAATCAGCAGCAATCCCAAACATATGCTGTGCATGGCAACAGGGATATTGGATTGCATGCAGAGGGCGTGTCAGTGATGATGATGTGTCTGTGCCGGTGGTGCCAGCATGGGGAGGCGAGGGGGGCCGCACCCAACCACCAAGCAGGGCCACACAGCCGCAGAGCGGCCTACGCAGTGGTGACCGCATGCGCAACCATTTGGCACTATGGTTCTGCACAGCAGCAGGATGATGGAAATGCAGGGAAGTCCAACAAATGAGGCTTGTTTAGGGCCTTGTTGGATAAGAGCAGGTAGAGCAGCAGATCGCGCATACGCAGCACTTGGCAAGCGCGTGTGATGTGCGGGCAGGATAAGATAGGCAAGGTGGAGCAGCCATGCACGCGTGTTTACGGGTGCAAGTACGCGAGCACATCACCAGGGTGAGAAGCGTCAACAATACCGATGCACACACACGGGAAGAACACCGATTGATTAACATGGTGAAAGCGATTAAACATCTAAGAGCCTTTGCAGTCCGCATTTGAAGAGGAGCGTGAGCATCCGCATGACAGCTCCAAGCGTGAAACACAGCCTGTGTGCTCAACCACAGCAGCAACACACGTGCAGCCAGGATCCATGGATCCATAGCTACATGCATTTGGATCGACCCGAACTCCAAAGGGCTGCTTTGAATGTCATGATAGCAATCGACACTGAAACGCGGGCTAAAATGCCATGGTGATTTCAGACACAAAAACGTGTTGGCTTTGATACCGCAGCGAGACATGAGGTCCCACGCGGGCAGGTGGTGATGTGCAGTACAAGCCCTGCCATTCACAACACTGGCACCCAAAGCTCAGCCAAAACAGGCAACGTGGGCCAAATTGCATTCCGTGCAACGCGTGCATCGCTTGCGGTTGACAATGCGCAACCGCTCGGTGATGATCGACCCACCAAAATTGACCACGCCCGCAAAACCGGCAGGTGCGCTGCTAACGCTTAGCAGTTAGCATCGCTGCATGTAAGTACCATTGCCTTGCCATGCAATTCAACAACGGCTTCTGCCCTTTTCCCCGGCCCTGTCCCGGCCTGGTTTCCGGTCTGTCCAGTCCTGTCGCCGCATGCTCCGGCAGCGGAAGCAGCGGTTTCCAAGCCTGCAACCGTTCCCGTTGTTGGAAAACCCTGAAAAAGCACTAATTGAGCGGGACTGCATTGGATTGGGGAAGGGTGTGCGGCATGGGTGCGATAATGCGCCGGCATCATGCATCGACCAGTCGTACGCGATGCACTCGCCCCATCCTGACAGCACAGCATTGATTGGTGTAGCATCCCAGGTGTCCGCCACCTGCGCATCAATGTGATCGTTGCGCCCAGCTTGCGGAGAGATCCGCAAAGAAAGCAATTAGTGCACGGCACACACATTGGGTGTGGTCTGCAACATACTCTAAAAACAGCGAGCAAAGGTCACAGCAGGAGTATAGCAGATAAAGCCCGCCTCAAATAATTGGCACTCGTGGGGTGCATGCCTGTAGTGTTTGCAGGCCAAGCACTACAGCCGTTTCAGAAGTACAACCACCTTCACTTCAAACTTTGAAACAGATCCAGAATCCCTGGCGTCATGGTCACTGTCGTCTCAGCCATCCACATAAACAGCCACATACGTGATAAGGGGACGTAAACAAAGCAACATCTTATATCTAACAGCGGGCAGTTGCAGGAGCCCCTGAACTTTGACTGTCGGCCCACGGCGAACACACAAACCCCCAAAAGGCCTTGGCGAATGACAACTGCCGAGCCAAAGGCTGCAGCACAGGCTTGCAGATTGGGCAAAACTATCAACACAAATACCATAGCAAAAAGCACACACAATGATTACGGTAATCACATTCCGTGCCGATGATGCTTCGCCAGGGTCAAGAGAGTTTCCATGGCGGATTCTGTTGGCAGGGCAGCAGTAGGACGCTTTAACTTCAACCTAAGCACAGCAGGTGACACATACGGAAGTGCAACAGTGACAATGCATGCCACGCAGACAGGTGGCGGGGAAAGCACGCGGGGCTTACGCAGAAGAACTGAGTATGAGACACGAGTATGTGTCAAACACCAGCAGCAAAAGAATGCTTCATCCAACAGGAGTAACAGGCGAATGCCTCATAGAAACGACGGAAGCACGATGCAAATCACACTTGCCCGTGGGCAAGACGGATGGAAACACCCAGGAAACATCACAGCCAACAGACATGCAGACACGGGATGCAAAGCACAATTATCAGCGAGCAAGGCAGAGGGAAACAACGGAGGCAGACACTTTATTCAGAGTTTCACTGTAAGACAGCCATGCGCACACAAGGCACACTGCGGGGCAGTGGGCAACAGGTGGTATTGGGACATGGAAAAAAATGGGCTGCGTACTTGGCAGACGGACAGCCACGCCGGGTCAGGCCTCACTAGCCTCACTGACCCGACACCCTCCTGATAATGCATGACAGGAGGTGTGCAGGACAAGCGAGCGTTGATGCAGCAACGGGCGCCATGTGTGTATGTACGGGCGGGGTACGTGCCTGGATGATGGTGCACGTCCAGTAGGCATTCAGCCGGGCGGGTCAGGGCGTGTGGACCGACGACCAGAACAGGCAATCAGTTGGACGATGAGAAAAGCCGGAAGAGGTGATCAAAGAAACAATTAAGGTATGTATCCGCATACTGTATGGGTTAGGCTCTCCAGCCGATCAAAGGATGCTCACTGGAAAAACCGCCTCCGCGGCTGCGGCTGCCGCTGCAGCTACGTCCTCCACTGCCGCGTTGGCACGTACGGCATCCAGGTGGCCTGTGATGGCATGCCGGACAATGAATGAGGCCAAGCAGCACAACACACATTTAGGCAGCAGTTCAGATGTCTTCTGATATGCATGTGGGTGATACGTAGAGGAGATCAGCAAGCTTGCAAATGGCAGTTGGGCAGAAGCGAGGTCTGGCCGTACAAGCAGCAACACCCAGTGCTTGTCTGGGCCCTGCTTGAATGGGAGATAGAACACCATCCTAGCCACTCACCGCCTTGCAGGGCCCAGGCGCTGGCGCGAGGGGTGCCGGCCACACCGCCCGCATACGTCGCCGTCGCTGCCACGTGGCAGGGCGAAGCGCCGCCCCCGGCGCCGTGCGCGGTGCTGGCCGTGAGCGGGGTGACGGCTGCACCACCCCACGCCTCGATCCAGGAGGCGTTGGTGCTGAGGAGGGAGCTGTCTTGGCGGCCCCCTGGAGTGGAACGGGCCCCGGTAGCTGCCTGCAGCTGCTGACCAAGCGCTCTCACGAGCTCCGCAGCGGTTGGCCGTGCCGCGGGGTCTGAGCTCCAACACGCCTGCGCCAGCGCAATGTACTGGGTGTATGCCGCCGCAGGCCATGCTGCGCTGGAGGTTTCAGAGCCGGTCGCAAAAGTGCCATCGGCGGTTCCGGAGCCGGGCGTGGTGGGGAACTTGGGCCGGAGGCCGTCAGGGCCGACCACACGCTCAACGATGAGCTGAGCTGGCAGGTCGTACACAGTGCGTGACGAGGTGAAGAGCTGCCACATCAGGATGCCTGTGCGCACAAGCAACGAACCGCAAAACATCACGAAAAATGCAGACAATTGCGTTAAACACCACTGCCTTAATACTGCTCATCAGAGTGCGTGTGGGGTACGTGCCCACACCAGCAATCCAGCATTCTTATACCACCCAGCGTCCCTCGAACTCCTATGCGCCTGCATGCACGACAGGCCCTGCTGGCCATCCAGCCCACTACTGCATGTCTGTGCTACAGCCGGACAAGCGCGGCTACACGGTGCAGACAGCACAAACGGATGGATTGGAGGATGCAAACACCCCAGTGGCTGCAGCCCGCAATGTTGATCAAAGATTACCACAACCGCACGCTAATGGACCCTGCTGCCCTGTTACAGCTATATGCACACAGCAGTGTCCGCCTCCTCAGCCTCCTCAGCCACTCCCGGCAGCACGCTCGCTCACCCAGAGCATAAATGTCGAGGGACGTGCAGGCAGCTGCACCAGTGCCTCCCTCCAGGTTTGAGAGGGCCTCAGGCGCCATGTGGGTTGGCGTGCCCCGTGCCAGCTGCCCGCCGGGCGGCGCGGCCTGGTCAGCGGCGACGTCATCATGGCGCCGCAGGAGCTGAGCCAGGCCGAAGTCGCTGACCTTGGCCACCCAGCCACGCGGGTCCCGGCTGCTGGACTTCAGCATGATGTTGGCGGGCTGTGGCATGACAGGGTGAATGGGGGCAGGGGTAGGGGGTACGGGGGAAGGAGGGCGTGTACAGGCGGCGTGTGGGGAACGGGGGTGGAGGCTGGCAACCCATGGCAAAAATCATGCGCAGCTTATCCCCCCGCAAGGAATTTGGCGTCCCGGTATGATTCCGTAACCAGTATGATGCGCGGAAGGCTGCATGTGCACGGTGCATGTGGCAGATTTTGGCACACGACACTGACACGGAAGGACTGCAGACACGCAGTCACGCAAGCAAGCAATAGGCATGCTCCGCTGCTCCGCCGCACAAGGCTAGCTACGCACTCCAGCACACTACTAGCACGCTAGCACACTATCCTCCTACCTTGATGTCGCAGTGCACTAGCTGCATAGCGTGGATGTGGCGGAGCGCCAGCGCCACCTCCAGCAGCGTGGACAGGATGGCCTGAAGCAGCAACGCCAGTAACAAGGCTGTCAAGGGAGGGCAGGGGGCACGAGCTGTGGCCAGCAGGATCACGCAGTGTGTATAGGGTGGGTGTAGCGCCCACACCCTGGTGCAGGTACTGGTACTGGTGGTAGCCAGCTCAAGGTGCGCGGGGCTCCTCGGTGTCAATGTACACAATGTTGGCCCAGGTGGGTGACGGTCGACCCACTTTGCAACAGAGATCGTCTGGATTGAGGCATCTAAGGTCAGGAGGCATGATCAAACCCTCCCTTATTGCATAACAGACATCCTATGCTCATCCCTGCATTTCCCCCCGGCCTGCGCGCGCCCCCACCCCCGATGCCTCTCCCCCCGCATGCCCCACCTGCAAATCTGGTTGACCGTTGATGTGCTTCAGGCCTCCCTTGAGCAGCACAGTGTCCAGGCTGCCAGCATCGCAGTACTCAACAAGCATCGCCATGCATGGCCTGGGCACATACTTTGCTGGCTGTGATGCCGGTGGTGGTGGTGCATGAGCGCCGCCATCGCCAAGACCATCGTCGGCAACGCCGCCGTCCCTGGAGCTCGCGTGCAGGGGCGGAGGTGGCAGGCCGGGGCAGCTAGTGGAACGGCTGCCAAAGTAATCAGCGGGGCTCGCTCCGTGTGGCGCGTGGAAGGGAGACAGGGGTTCGCAGGATAGGTCCTCCGGCAGGCTCGCCAGGCGCTCGCCCAGCGCATCGCGTGCGTGGCAGGGCTTGCCAAGGTCGCCACAGGCGCTGCCAGCGCCAACTTGATAGGTGCGGCAGCTGGCACCAGGGTCACCTGCGGCCCGCTCCGCTGCCGCAGTGGGACCGCCGTCCATCGCGCTGAAAGCACGGCGCAGTGGTGGCGGCGGGGGGGCGGAGCGGTGCAGTGCTGCCGCCCTGCCGGTCTTGGAGCCAGCAGTCGCTGGTTCCGCCGCAGCCTGCATCGCCAGGACACCCTCCGCCACATCAGCGTACGGATGCAGGAACAAGGCTGGTGGTTTCGGAGGCAGGGGTGCCATGCCCAGCGACGTCAGCAGGTCCGTGATGCTCTGGTCCTTCTCCTGGAGTTGCAGGGTCCAATCCCCCGTCGGGTTGCTTGCCGTCAGCATGCCGGATGTAGCGCAGCCAGCATTCGGAGCATAGCCCGCAGAAGAAAGGTGGAGGGAGGGCCCTGTGCCACATGCCGAGCCGGCGCCGCACGCTGCGCCACTGCCGGCAGCGTCGATGCAGGTTGAGGTACTGCCGTCGCCGCCGTTGACTGGCGGTGCAGCGACACCGCTCTGGTGGATGCTCTGGCAGGAGGTGCTTGCGCGGCGTGTGGCGCGGGCGAGCGCTGAGGCTGTCAGCGTGGCGGCGAGCGCGCTGCCTTTCTCGACGAGTGCCACATCGGAGAAGAAGGCGAGAGTCTGCGCAGCGGCGAAATACAGTACAACAGAGCAGCACAGTGAGGACACAAACGATGGTGTACAACAGGCGGTGCTTGAAACGTGTTTGAAATACGGTAGGCCAACGCAATGGGCATGAGGTGCACTCCAAGTTTTGGGCGATGAGGTTTGAACGCAGCCAGCTGGCTGGCTTGGGTGTGAGGCGCGTTCCACGAAGCACTGCCGTTGGGGCACGGTACATGATCAGGGGAGGAGAATGGTGTGCACCAGGTGTTGGCACGAGCATTTCACAGACCGGTAGGCCTACCATGTACGGCAATACAATATCACACATGCAAGATATGATGCGCCTTGCTCTGGAGCCTGAGCATACATACTTTCCAAGCACAGCAGTGCCTCAGCTAAGACGCGGCAACATGCACCCCGCATTCCCCAAACGAGCAACCGCACACACAACGCATTGCCCCTACAGTCCTACCCACCTGCGTGACGTAGGGGCAGGAGATGTTGGACGCAACAGCCACCTCAAACGCGCTGATTTGCGCCCTGCTGCAAAGCGGCGGTGGTGTGTATGGCCTGCCATCCTGGTTGCCATCGTTGCATGGCGCATCTGCGCCCGTGTCACCGTTCTCACCGCCCGCAGGCCCAAACGTGGGCCAGTGATGCATAGCTGCCAGGCTCGGCCCTGCGGTAGCCTGCATTGGCGAGCCTGCTGCCAACATGGAGCAGCGGTTGGTTCCGGAGCCAGGAGCCATCATGGCTCCGGCACCTCCCATCGCGGTGTTGATGATGGAGGACATACGGCGGGGAGTGGAATCCATGGTTCCGGAGCTGTAGTGCATCACCTTGATTGCGACTTCGGAGCCATGGTACGTGCCAAGGTACACGGTACCGTAGCCTCCGGTGCCAACCACCTCCTGGAGCCGGATCGCAGCCAGTTCCTCGGGGAAGTCGGCTCCGGAACCACTCAGCACCTGGGTCCCCCTAGCATGGCGGTCTCGAATCTGGTTTGAGATGCCCTCCACGAGCGTGCTGACGGCCGAGACGTTCGTGGTTGATCCAGGTCGAACGGCTTGGGTCTCGAGACCATCAGCGTGCAGTTGGAAAAGCGAGGCACGGCGGGAGCCAGTGGCTGCGACGGGCGACTGCAACAGCGTCGAGTATGAGGAAGATGGGGCCTCGTGTGGCGTCTTGACGTTGGCTGTCATGGGTGTGCAGGAGGTGCCGCTCATGTCCCCGCACGACTGGCGGTGGGCCATGGCGGCCGCGGCCGCCCGGATGCGGATGCTGAGCGGCCGTGACGACGGCATGCCGCCCACCGTCGCCACCGCAGAAGCGCTGCCGGCGCCGGAGCCCCTGCTTGAGCCTCCCTCACTCCAGGTGGGGATGACGCCCAGGACCGCCGCGGCGGCCGCCGCCGCCGCGGCCGCCGCCGTCGCGGCCACCTTTGCCGGCACCACGAGCGGGCGCAGCGCGGCCCGGCCGCCGCCGTTTACGGCGCACGCCTTGAAGCCCATGGCGTCGTCATCGTCGTCGCTGTCCACATGCATGTAGCAGCCGCGGCGGGGCGACGCCGCGTCTGCTTCGGCGCCATCTGGGTCAGGCAGGAAAGGCAGTGAGACGAGCGAGAGGGCGGTGGGGGTCACGCGGCGCTTCAGCGCCGCATGGGGCCTGCGGATGCCCGATGGACTGCCAGTGCTGCCCCCAGCGCAGGAGCGGACAGCGGAGGGGGGCCGGTAGTAGGGAGAGCTTCCCCGCTGCAGCGCTGAGCCGCCGGCCTGGGCCGTGGGCGGCGCGTTGGCGGCGGCGAGCGCGCTCGCCGCCGCGAACGCATCCGTGCTGGCGCGTATCAGCCTCGAGCCTTGCGGGTGCGGTGGCATCGCGTTGGCGAGCCTGTCGTGGCAAGCCTTGCCGGAAGCTCTTGAGGCGGCGAGTCGTGAGGGCAGGGAGGGCACAACAGGCCGGCAGGGCAGCGGGGAGGATGCCGAGTGCAGGAGACTGCTGCTGGAAGGGGTGCGCGCATGGGAGGTCAACTGGCTCTGCAGCTGTGCCCAATCCACAGTCACGCGCGTACCGCCAGGCACAGCACCATAGGACCCTAAGGAAGCCTTGCCGCCGCCGCCACCACTCTGCATTCCGCTGCTGCCCCAGCCGGTGCCGCCAGTGCTACCGGTGCTGATGGCCCTGCTGCCGACCTCGCCACGCAGCATCATATCGACTGCAGGTGCCACTGAATCCATCAGCCGGGACAGCTGGGTGGAAAGCGACCGCAGAAGGGGTCCAGGCGTGGGGTGCGGGAAGGTGCAGTACACGCCCACGAGGGTGGTGGCGCCGGGGCAGGGGCGAGGCGCGCACAGCAGCACCGCTTGCGGCGCCGTGCTTCCGCTGGGGTCTGCAAGGTGCGTGCTCAGAGCGGTGATGTCTGCCGGCACGGTGGTGGTGTCCTGCGTGTACTGCGCCACGTCGGTGATGCAGAGGTTGGTTCCGGAGCCTGCCACGAGCGACAACAGCGTGCCTGCCAGCTGCAGCACGATGCAACGCACAGGCTCCTGAAGCTTCTGCTGGTGGGTGGGTGGTATCTGTGTTACAAGGTTTACAGAGCAAGGAGTTTGAGCAGAAGACCAGGGTAAGCTGCTTCGTATGTGATTCTGCATGCTTCGTATGTGCTTGCATTCAAGTAGTCCAATGGGGCTACGCTGCTGGCCCTCCCTCAGCCCTCCCTCACTTCCACTCCCCACACATTACGACACCGGCAAAATTGTACTTGCATGAAGTCGTTTGTGCGCAACTTGTGACAACCTTGTTTCGGCTGCGTGTCACACACTCCCGGCCCTTGAAAGTCAAACTGCCACCTGCCCTGCTCAGGGCAAAGCACACCAGCCTGCACGGAATATCGGGGCCTCCCCTTAGAAGGCTAACGGCCTGAAGCATACCGCGATGGCCCTGTTCACCTGACTCCCGTCAGGGCTTGTGGTCCCATGAGCAGCGTTGGCCAGGGACGCCCACGACATTGCTGAAGGCGACACGCTCGGTGGCAGCAGGTTCAGGGTGGAGCCAGCCTTGAAGGACCTCTCTGACCGGGCCGTTTCGCCAAAGACTGCAGCTGCCTCACCGTTCTGCGCGAAAAGGAACGATATTGTAGGGCAGCAGCGAGGTGCTGTGAGTGAGCAGGGAAAGATAAACCCTAAAGGTAATTCCCGTCCATAAGCGACCGCGCTCCAAAAGGCTGCAGTGCAGACAAATCACACCGGTGCGCCTGGCAGAAGGCTTGAGACCTGACCTGGGTCCGCACCTGGTGCAAAAGAGCCAGCCTTGCAGTGGGGTTGAGGTTCATCTCTTGAGCAGACAGCTCAACAGAGCGGATAATGGAGAAGACAAGGTGCTCCAGCGATTGTGATGCGTGCACCTTGGCCACCGTACACAAGGCCAGCTGCGTTTGCGTTGCCTGCACGGCACGGCCCAGCAACGCGGCTGTGCTGCTCAGGACTCGAGAGGTCCACGTGCCTGGGAGACCGTTTCCAGCGCCGGTCTTTGCTGGCATCGTCTCTGTATGGAAGGTATTCAAAACGACAGTAAGTGAAGGTCCCTGTTCAACTCTTCACCTTCTGAACACTTTTGAGACTGTACGGCACCAGCTTGCAAAATTCAAGTGAGATCCTTGGGTATACCTATACTATAGCTATAAGAACTGACCTTGTGCTGGTGCCAGCATCACCGCTCCCCAAAGCATCCCCCCCGCTTGCACAATGGGAACGACAGCAACGGTCCGGCTCGTGCAGTTGTTGCCAGCTGATCCCAAGGTGCTGGTGCTGAAGATGCACGGTCCAGGAGCAGCTTGTTTCGCCTGCAACCATAGTAAGGTAATGTTACTACGCCACACAAGGCTAAATTGGCAAGTGGCCTTGCACAACCTACACTCATGATCCTGGACGGAGCAATTGCCCAGGACAGCCCTGAGCCTGAGCCAACCCACCTTATCAACGTGAAACGTTTCTTGAAGGCATGCCGACAAGCAGCATGGGCTCTGCCGTTCACAAGTCTCCGTTGGGATGGCGCTGAGAAATGTCTCGGCGTGTGCACGGCCGCCCTGACAGTGTGCGCACGGTTTGCATGAGCCACTAACCACTTGGCCGCTTTCAAGCACCTCATATACATCACGGCTGCCTGTTGTACTGCTTGCAAAGGCGAAGACCCTGTGCATGCCCCAAAAAGGTTGTTGGGTGCGTGGTAGTGCATTTGGGGGAGCAAGTCGCACAGCGAGTAATAAACTGGCAAATAGCAACGACAGTTCCTATACATCATCGCATCGTGCTTGCCTCAGCAGTTCGCTGCCAAGCACAGCGCGCAGTCTCGCAAACGACAGGGTCGCCCCAGCAGGTTCCTGCGACCTCACACCGTTCTCAGGTGAGGCAAAGTCGAGCAGCTCCAGAAGGGTGCTTGTATCATCTCTGTTCTCCTCGACCTGTGTAGAGGAGTTGCAGACCGACAACCAAACTTGCTTCCAAGCGTTGGTGTCAAGTGGGCCCCAGTGGGGCATGACAAATGGCATTGCGGGCCCAGCCACCACAACACAGCAGAAGCGATAACTCCTTATAGGGCACATACGCACCTCAGAGCGGAATTTGCTCCTCCAACCAAAGCAGCCGAAGCAGCCCACAGGTTGTGGAGGCTGCGTTGCGTGTCCTCGCCCTGACTTCATTGGGAAATAACCTTGAGCATGGAGATGGCGCAAGCAAAGAAACGCTACTTCGCACAACTACTATGCAAGCCCACGAAAGTTTTTACTTGTGCTGCAAGTGTTTGACCTATTCGGCGACGTAGAAGACGAGGATGCGGGACTGCGGGATTTGCCCGCAAAGAAAAAAATCCCGGGTGCTTGCCTAAAACTTGAAGCCATGGACCCAAACCGGCAATGATGCCTCATAAACACATGTTTATCTGCATGCTTCAGTGACTGGCAAGGTCTGGACTTGCAAGGTCTGGGCAGCAGGGTTTGAATTCCTGCTGCGTTGCAGAATGGCGCATCGTTTGAGACGCGAGGGCTTGGAAGCAGCCCTGGTGAGTTGCCGCCATTAAGTGAGGAGGTGCTTAGCATCAACACATGTCTGTCCTTGAGCATTGCTTCTCTGCAGAAGTGCATGATGGGCGAACGTTCACTCTTGGCATATGCTTGCACCGTAGTAGTACTACACTTTTGCTGGTCGTCGTTTGCTGTTCGTCTTCCTGAGGTGATAACATGGTACACCCTGCATGAGGACACCCTCCTGGAATTTTATGGACTCCTCAGGCGTGGCAAAGCCTTTAACAGCTGCATCCGGCATTTTTGTGCTGGCACCAGTAGCCGGCGGGCCGCGAAGGTCACTGTCACCGGTCAGCTGGATCAACAAGCAGCGGCATCGCCAGCAGACATTTATTCTGCAGCTAATATTTGGTATTTCTCTCAAGGTTCATGGCCCGCAGGCACCTTTGTGCCTGCCTGTGCACAAACTGCTTCCAGTCCAGGTGCGTATACGCACGCAGCGTCTTGCGCTTGTCCACCAATCGTGATCAGAGTGAGCGTAGGCGCTTTCATAGCGCTCTAGTGGTGCCAACTGACCCTGAATGCATTTGACGTTGGTGCCAACGTGCCAGATTCGTCTGGACTAAGGAGCCAGCCGAGCTGCTGTCATCGCTTCCTGCCCTTAGTTCAAGGCACAGACTCCCCTGCCAACTCATTTTGCACGCACCCTCACCGTTTTTCCTGTCCTCAACACTCCTACACGTATGCGTAATGTGTGTCGTGGGAGTAATTGCGGGCGTGTTGCAGCTGTTGCCCAGCACATAAAACGGTGTGTGTGCGTGACGTGGGCCCACATGTACAGGCAGGCGATAGTGAAGTGGGCTGCAACATCAGAGTGGACAGTGGGAGCGTTGGGATCGCGCATGCAAGCAGCAGGGAGACGATAGCACGAGTGCACGAGATGCAGTGCAGGGGAAGGACAGGCGAAGAGTGCGGGCTGCAAGCCGCGTCGCATGCAGTCAGGTGCGTGAGAAATTATGGGATATGTACGTGCTCGTGAAAAGGGAATGCGAAATCCTGCCATGGTCAACAGGGAGCAGCGTGGAGCAGGAGCAGCATGCTTGTGCCAACAGCTGTTGCATGCGGGCAGAGGGTACGTGGGTAACGTATCAAGGCAGGTGTGGTTTGTCCGATGTGACGTTGCAAAACCAGCAAGGCGCCTGGGTGGGGAGGACGGATCGGAAACCAATTGAAGCCAAGATTGAAAGTGTGCAGTAGCAACGCGGACTTCACAACTGCAAGATGAACGTGATCAAAATGTGCGACAAGCAACTGCGCACGGGGCACACGTGACGCAGCGAGGGCAGCAATAAACTCTGCCCCCCAAGACCTGCGAGGGGAAGAACTGACCGCATTGCGCACATGGCAGCATGCATAACGCATGAACCAGCGCACACCAGTGATTTTCCAGCTTGCAAGCATCGTGCAGCCAGTCATCCAGGGTTAAGCGCAGTTCGCCTGCCTCCCTGTACAACACAGCCCGCAGAGTGCCCTTGTTGCCAACTCCGCAGTGCCCAGCGTAACTGAGCAGGTATCGTGATTCGGCTGCAAAACCTTTGCTGAGTAGGGCAAGGTCAAGCATACCATCAAGCACTGTCCCATGCATGATGCATTAATGACAGCAGGTGCAACATTAAGGCAAGCAACGGGCAGATGCACAGAAGCGGAACCTGGTAAGCACCGTGTGCACACCCCAGAACTCTGCATGCGGCATGCACACATGCACGGGATGCGGATCCATGCATGCAGCTGAATGCACAGCAGCACGGACCCCATTCGTCACGCACCAGCATACGGCTTGTAGCCCGTACTCTTCGCCTGTCCTTCCTCCACACTGCATCTCGTGGACTTGCATTACCAGCCCCCCTGCTGCTTGCATGCTTGCGCTCTCTCAACACTCCCACTTTCCCCTCGGACATCGCATTGCACTCCATGATCGCATGCATGTACACCTGGGCCCACGTCACGCACGCACACCCGCGTCAACATCCTCCCTGGCACGCATCACCATAATCGCTCTCCTCATCCATGGTTGGCCTGATCGCACAAGTGATGTCAAGTCAAGTATTCACAGGTAGATGCTAGGCCGATGCTAGACTGCATGTTTGGTTTGTCTACAAGCGTACCGCCTTTTGCGCATTACAGCGACCTCGGTCGCGACTCGCATTCGTCCAGGAAGCCACCCTCCTACATAGACCTCTCAGCAGGCCAGTCCCAGACAGAGATAACACCTGTGACTAGGGCCAATTACCAAGCTACCTGTTCGTTCAAGTCTACGCATAGCGTGGTATCTACGTGCCTGCCGTGGTGTTAGGAGCCCCTTGGATAACTACTGCTGCAGGACAGCACACTCGCGCGTGTGCAGCCTGCTGCCCCACTGCTGAGCCTTCCGCCCTGAGAGCGGAGCTGTACAAGCGACCTGCTTTGCCGTTCATTTCCAGACGATGATGCGCCACGCACTGCAGCGCGTGGCTGATGGCGGCATCACACGCGGTCCCGTGGGACTCACCGCCGCCGGGTGAGTATGATCGGCCCCCTTGGTGCTGAGAGGCCAGTGCGTTGCATACAGATTGATCCAGGCTCATAGCACCTGCTGTTCACACACGCTCCTGCCTGTTTCAATGCTGCACTGCCGCAGCGTCGTAAGTCACGCAACTGGCTTTGCACAAGCTGCTAGCCGGGTGTGGATTGCTTCTGGGCCTTGGTGTCTACCCCAGCTGTGCGTAGGGCCTGCCTAGCCTGGCTTCCCTACAGTCATGGGTGTCCCATTCCACACACTTGCACTGCTCTCCTCCGTGTACCACGCGTGCGGTGGTGTGCTGGCCGGCAGCATCAGCGTTGTGGGCATCACGTGCAACCCTCTGGCGGGAACTCATTTGCTGAGCATTTTACCTGGTGCAGTTTCAACAGCACGAGCTGTTTGAGAAGGGGTGTGAACATCCTGCGGCACTCACCAATACAGCTCTGCTGGGGTCCAGTCATCGTCATGGGGTGGCTAGACTCAGCGACTGTCAGCTGCCAGCTCCAAGTCCCAACTCCAATGCGGGCCACCCAGCTTGTGGTGTGGTGGTTGTCCACTTGCAACACCCTATCACATGCATGTCATTGTGACAGTGACACCGTCTCCCGCAGCTGTACCGCTGACAGACTGCATTGGACTCATTTCCGTCTCGCCGGTGCTCATCGCGCCGGCAGGGATTTGCTGGATGTTCACCCACAGCATTGTCGTGTGCATGCGCATTGGTGCTGTGCGTTGCTGACCAATTCCGGGCTGCTTGTGGATGTGCCATGCATGCATGCAGGCGACAGATGGGTTCCACATCTGACAACGTCAAGCAGATGGTGCAGAACGTGGCAGAGAAGGTGGGGCGACAGGATGCATGACAGTAGCTGCCCTGCCGCAAACGTTGCGGGCGTGATTGCCGTGCATGCATGCCCGTTCCGGGTTGCACCCACAGCCTCCACAAGTCACACACTGGCAGTAATGAACCGGCAGGTGTGCATGTGGTGCACTGGTGTACTATTGCATCGCAGGCTGCATGCATACTGGCGATTGCTAATGCATTCCGGTACACTCGTGGGCTTGGCAGCAACCGGCTGCGCAGTGTTGGCAGGTGCTGAACTGCCGATCATGGCTAGGGCCGAGGCATGGCGTGCAGTGCTCGTCATCGCCTGCATTTCCTGGGGCAACAGGCTGCTGTGCCTGCTGGACGCCCACCCCCGCCAACCCTTAGCACTGCAATTAATGTGAATGCAGGTGCAGCACGCTGCGGAAAGCGCCAAGGACACCTTGAAGCACGCGGTTGACGTGGCCGCCGGCAAGACCGACGAGGTGTGTGTACTGATATATGTACCGCAAGTCCGTAATGCATGATTGAGTTTACATCGCTTGGCCGCTCAGGCCATTTATGGATGACAGGATGAGTTTAGTGGGCATGAAGCTGCGTGGAACGGATGTGATGCATGTAGCGCCTCGTCCAGCCAGCCAGTGCGTCCGCGGTGTTACGCTTGCTTGTCACTTGAACGTACCTCGAGCCAATCAGCTGCGTTGCCTTTGATCATCATACGTGCTGAGTGCTGACCTGAGTGCTGTCATGTGTGTTTGCAAGGTGTTGGATGTGGCCCCACGCCACAGCGCCCAGGGCTTTCCAGCTGAACATGTGGCGCTTGAATGGCAGTGGCAAAGGCATGCGTAGCAGCTGCATTTCCCAAGGCTGCTGGGCGGTGGGGCCTACCTCAGGCCTGCGTGTACCTCCTGTGCCCGCGCTGCTGCGTGCACAATCGATGTCTGCTTGGTGCGTGTGCGTGTGCGTGCACGCAGGCCTCGCAGCAGATGCACGCCGCTGGCGACCGCGCGCGTGCCGCGGCCGGCAGCGCCCAGGAGCGTGTGGCGGAGACCGCAGATAAGGCGACACGCGGCGCCAAGGACGCCTGGGAGTCTGCAAAGCAGGTGATGACACTCCTTGGCCGCTCGGTGCTCGGCCCTCGTTCTCTCTGTTAGACCCTGTTCCTTGGTTTCGGTTCGGGCGCGGACCAATTGCAGGCATGGAAACCGCTGCGCTGAACAGGCCGTCACAGGACAGGCTGGGCCTGGCGGTTGGGGCTGTAATGCAGAGGGATGGATGGGAATGGGGAATGGGAGCGAGGGGGTTGGGGCGACGATGCCCATCCAGCAGCCAGCCACACATGTGTTTCCTGCTTGCGCCCGTACCCTGACCTACTTGGCCCCAGGCAGGTTTGAAGCAGGTGGGCGTTACCAACATGGGATGCATTGAATGCTGGCTCATATGTTTTGCTGTGCGGTGCGTGACAGGCTGCATCCGGCACTGTGGAGGAGGGTCGTGCCAAGTATGCGGATGTGAAGGAGAAAGCAATGGACAAGGCACAGGTGGGTTGTTGGGTGGGTGG